>JAKWJD010001757.1:49380217-49568652 GCA_027705065.1 Solanum peruvianum
AAGCATAATAGTTCTCAAACGTTCAGGTAGACACTAGAAGAGCTGGCAACAATTAAACCATCGATAGAAAGACGGATAATTTTACGTAGTGACATGCACATAGTAGATAGTTGAGATAGGTCTACTACCTTATATCCCAAAAACATCACAACTGAAAATAATCTTATACCATCACAACAAGTATTAATTATCCTTCTTTTAACATCTGGAACTAAGCCAGAAACACCATTAGCAGCATTAGATTTCCAGGGATAATCTAATAGTACTACATATTCAAAATAACACGCTTGAAAGAAAAAAAATCAAATTGAAGGATATTACAGAAAAAAAAATCCATCCAAATACAACTCGGTAGATCTGGAAACAGGCGTTTCGCGTAGGTAGAAACAACAAGCAATATCAAAGTAGTACAAATTATATTTTTATAGGATTTCGGAAATTACCGGTAAATCGGGAAGAAAATGGGTCAAGTGAGGAACATCCTCTACAATAAAATCGTCATCGCCATGTTTATCACCACTAGCATTGCTTTCGGTAGCGGTTTGAGCGTTGAGTCTAACTAAAGGAGGTCGGCGCCAAATCAACGGTCTACATATAGAAATTGATTTTGATGCCAATTTTTTGATGGAAAAAGTATGAAATGATCCAAGGGTTGAGCGATGATGGCGAGGAAGGAAATCATTTTGAGGAAAACGAAGTGAAGAAGAGTTGGATAAGGAGAGCTCCATAGCTGCTCTGTGGAAGGTGAATGAGGAAGAAAGAGGGAATTGAAGCAACCAACAGTGCAGTGAAATGTGGGAACTGGCGTGATCAGGTTGACTAGAAAAAACTCTGTGTTACATTTATTTGACTTACCATTTTTATTTCTCAACCTTAATAACAATAATGGCATAAACTTCATCCCAAAATATATATATGACATAACTTTCTTTCTTTCTTTCTGGTGTACAGCAAATCTTTAAGGGCCCATTAGGTCATAAACTTTTTAAAGGAAAAATCGTATATAATAGCAAATTAATATCTTAAAATAAATGGAGTAACTACAGTTTAATTTTAATTCTATTTCATAGTAAACATTTGCAAAAAATTGTCAGGCGCCTTTCTTCCAAATATCTCGCTCGCCACTCTCCTCCAATCTCTCGCTCGCCACTCTCCTCCAATCTCTCGCTCGCTTCCTCACTTTTTATACAAACATAAGTGTATAAAAATTGTTTCTAATTGTATAAAGCAGAGAAAATTGTATAAATACATATATTGTTGTTCCCGTCTCTCTCCTCTTCCAGTTCTCGCTTGCCACTCTCCCAAATCCCGCTCGCCGCCGTCGCCTTTCTCATTTATACAAACAGAAGTGAAATGTATAAATTGTGTTTCTGTTTGTATAAAGCGTGAGAAAATTGTATATACATATGCAAGTACATATATTTTCGTCATATACACTTATAATTATACAATAAAAATACTCCCCTGCCCAATTTTATTTACCTTTCTCTCTTTCTCGTTTTATACAATTTTCAAATTGTATCTAATTTCTCTTTTTCTCGTTTTATACAATTCGATTCAATTGTATATTCCTTGTCAAGTCTCTTTTGTCTTTCTCTCTTTCTCATTTTATACAAATTTAAATTGTATATAATCGTTCTATATACTAATAATAATACAATTCGTTTTATACACTTCATTTTTATACAGTTCTCTGCCCAAGTGTCTTTCTCTTTCTTGTTTTATACACTTCGTTTTATACAATTTTATTTAACTGTATATGTATAGCGAATTATACAGTTTCTATGTTTGCTATGGAGCGCAATTATGCAAACTTTGCTATAGCATACATATATGAAATTTTTTTTGCGGTATGTGAAAGTTGCCCTTTTTTAAATAATATTTGGGGAGAAATTTAACAAATAGTGTTTATCCATACAATTTGTTATTATTTGGCAAATATTTTTTAGAAATATCCCAAAATTTTCAAATATTGATTTTTTATAATATTTGGGTCAAATATCATTATTTGGATTCTTTTAAAAATTGAAATGTTACACCAAATTTTTATCTTTTACAAAAACACCCTCTATAATAGTTGTTTGCGTTGTATTACATAATTTTTTACGTGAATACGAAAATAGTGATGAAATATGAAAGTGATGATATGGTTGTCGATGAAATGATGAACAAGCGGCTCAGTGTAACAAAGTCATGTTCTTTGTCTAATTCACGATGCATGGAATGATGCTTGTTGCACTCACTTCAAACTACCGCATTGCTCTAATGTCATGGACACTACTGTTATTTGTTACAACGGAGATTTAATTGACTTGCAGTACAAACTTATGGTTTGTTTTGATAGTTTTTAAAGCTTATGGGTACAGATCATATTTTTCTAAAAAAGTGAAATATATTTTTCAAATACTGTGGTCAAACACATGGTCAAATTTTCATCCAAATAATATTTGCAAGAATATTTGAAAATCTATGGTCAAACGCTAGCTAAGTATATATAATATGAATCATTATGCCTCTAGTTATAGTGTAACATAGATGCATACAAGAAATTAGTTAAACATGACATTAACATAAATATAATAGAGCAGGTTATGAAAGCGAAAGATTATTCTTATAATTGTTATAAAGTTAGAGGTTATGATCATAATAAAGAAAAGTAATGGACATAATGGGTGAGAATAACTTCTTGATTTAGTGAATATCCACACTATAATATTTTATAACAAAAAACAAATAGTGACATAACTTGTGTAATAAAATGAACCTCCTCCTTTCTACCGCTTTAGATTTTGCATGCCAAAATGATATTAATATGAGTATTTTACGATAACATTTATATTAATTAATATATAGCTAATAGTCAAAATATAATAGAGAGATGTGATTTTATTTTTATATATCAAAAGTGATAAATAAAACATTGAACAGGTAAAAATAATTCTGAGTGAGAACATTTTCTTGCACAAGTTATGTTATTACGTACTTCCTCCATTTTATATTTATCGAATTTTTGAAATAGTTTTTATAATTCAAATTAGCTTAATTGTTTAATTTTTCAAGATTACTTTTAGAATTTTCTTTCTATTTATCCTTCATTAGTCAATATTGAAATTAGTTATTAATTAATATTTATTTATTTAATCATAAATTTGACAATAATTGATAAGGATAAGAATGGAAAGTGATGTCTAATTTATGTCTTAATTTTCTTTTCTTAAAGGGTGTGAAAAATCTCAAAGTCAATTAACATAAAATAGAGGGAGTAATTATTAGTGTTGATAGAAGGGTATTAGGTAATTAAAAATTGCTTTATTACTAGTTATTCATGTATTTGACTTGGGAGCAACATTGTGTCAATAGTAGTATTAGCCTATTCATGGGGTTTGATTTTTGATATCTAATACATTTTGTTTAAGTGATAGTACGTTGTTATTGTTACGATTTATTGCGAATATGTTTTGCACTACTTTGTTACTAGTTGTCATGTTTCTCTACTGTCGTTTTTAAATAGTTCTTTTGATTTGCTTGAGTCGATGGTTTAAAAACAACCTTTTTACCTCAAAAAAGTAGTAACAAAGCTTGTGTACACTACCACGCCATTTGTGAAATTTCATTGATATAGATTACTATTTTTGTTCTATTCAGGTCAACTACATTACACCAGTTCTCCAATTTTACTTGACTTTTCCTTAGGACATCTCCAACCCTACACTCTATTTTACTCTCCAATATAGAGTTTTCTATTTTTTCAGACAACTAACTCTAACCCGATTCTATATTTTACTATCTAAAAAAGAATCTGTTTCTCTCTCTTTGATATTATATTGTTATTTCTATTTCATTCTTATTTTCTTCTTTCATATAAATCATTTATTTCTTTTTTCCAATGATTACTTTATATAATTCTCATGTGATAAAAAAAATTATTTTTTTTATTTAATATAAATTATATTTTATTCTAAATTTGTAAATATCATTGCACGAAAAAATTATATAACATATAAATTAATGAAAAAATTCAAATAAAAGTAAAATATGATTACATAAACATTACATAAACACTCAATTTTTGAAATTATTATGCGGCTCCCATAGATGCTCTATTGATGCATTGTGGAGTTCAAAATGAGCATTTATGTCTAACTAAAAATTGTTATAATCAGAGATTTTCATCTACCACCATTTCTGTCGTTACAGTTGGAGCCTCTACGACATCCTGAATTGGTACATTAAGATCACGTCCCATTATCACGTCATGTAGTACAATACATATAGTAATTGTATCATGTAGCACTTCCTTTCTTCAAAAACGTAACGGTCTTGCAATAATCGCAAAACTCCGAATGCACGTTCTACATTTTTTCGACATGATTCTTGTTTCAACGCGAATTATTTATTATGTTATGTATTTTATCGTGTATTTAAATCATTATGTTATGTCTTGTATAGTTATTTGTATTTAAATTAATTTTTTCATCTTACCGTTTTAATTTTGTATATTCTTTATAAGAAAAATTATAATAAAATAAAAATTTATTATTAGTGAAAATTATTAAACATATATTAATTGAAATTAAAGTAGTATATATTAAATAATATATTTTACAAAATAGTATATTACAATTACAAAGAATCATGAATATCATATATATGAAATTATATGTAAAATAATATGTTAATTGAAAAGTAATAAAAATAATAATAAATTATTGAAAAAGTGAAATAGAGAGTGTGAGAACTACTATTCACCTCTCTATAAAATGGAGTATAGAGAGTTATATGGAGATGGGTTGGATAGGACATTCTCTATTTTACTCTCTAAATATAGAGAATGGAGAGTAAAACAGAAATGAGTTGGAGATGGTCTTGACGTATCCATTTTAGAAAATCAAAGAATTGTATTTATACTATCCTTGGTGCTCACTCTTTTCACTTTTATTTATTCAAAAAATAAATTTTACTCATTATTTTGTAACATATCAAAAAGATAATTATTTATTTTTAACATTAATTTCTTATTTTCCAAATTATTCTCAAGATCTAAGACCAAAAAGCGTGTCTGGTATAGTATAATACCCATATCAAAAATTTATATTGTGGTTTTGGTGTACCAAATACATGTATGTCCATTGTTTGTATAGTAAAAAACGATCCTACGTATGAAGTTATTTAACTCTGCACGAAAGACTAAAATTGTCAGGTTCTTGAAGAGAAGAATGAGAAAGTCTTTGAAGCTGCTTAGTACCTTTCTCTTCTATAATTTAGTATTTTCTCCTCTCGTGTAAAAGAACCCCCTTTGGTTACACCTTTTTTCAATTTAATATGATAAATCCTACTTCGGATTTTGGAGCATGATATGATATTCAACAACCTCCACAGAAAAGTAAGAACTTCTTCTTACATGGAAAAACAATGTTTTATCATTGAGAATGAAACAGGTTTAAGGTTACATTAGGACATGAATTGAGTTAACAAAACTGCTTTACTATAAATTTTATGAATGTCGTAATCACAAGACACTAGTACAATTTCAACCTGCAATTAAGTAAATCAAAACAAATTACAAACTATACCAGAGCTCCTAAGCACAACATCTAAAACTTTTGAAAGAAACAAGTCTGTAGACGCAAGCTAAGGTTACCTTGTATATTCAGCAGTCTCCATCATGATCCAATGTGCTTCAGATTTGTTCGACTACTATAGAAGAAAATTATCTATTATATGTTGGACAACATCAGCACCTTCTGCATGCATGTAGTGGTCCTTCACCTATAAGCAAGCAACACCATGAGCATTATACGCACTGTTGATCTTAAACCCTTAAAGCAATGCAACAAGCATCAAAGACTAGAAAGCCTTAATTACAAGTACAATATCTCTTTTAATATGTCTGACATTATCATTGGCAACATCAAGGATCTCAATTTTGAAGCAGGCACATAAAATCTGAGTAACATATATACATTTTTCAAGTCTGAAGCTCTATTTCAAACATTAGAGGCATAGAATATAAAACTCCAAAAAAACTGTACTAGGAATTTGAAAATGTCGAGCAATACAACAGATCCAATGCTCACTTT
The DNA here is from genome assembly GCA_027705065.1 of Solanum peruvianum. Taxonomy (NCBI): domain Eukaryota; kingdom Viridiplantae; phylum Streptophyta; class Magnoliopsida; order Solanales; family Solanaceae; genus Solanum; species Solanum peruvianum. The sequence goes on from JAKWJD010001757.1 coordinate 49,386,298, forward strand.
TTCCCCATATCATCCACCAAATGACCCTTTTTTCGTCCTTATGATTTGACCTTTGTATACTCTGATCGTCATTCAGTTAAAGGATTTTTTAAGTAAATGACACAGTCAACCCCCGATAAGCAACACTGATGACCTAAGATCACTCTTACTTAGAAACACCAGATTCAATCCACCAAGAACCTCTTTGTTCCAAACTGAGACACCAACTAATGCTATATTAGCATACTGGTTTTAAACTTCCAAAAAAATGAACCATGGGTTGGCTTGCAGAAGAATATTCATTACCATGTCACAAGGATTTAAAAATTTTACACAAGCTCTTCCCACGATGACCACTCACCAGGTCAATAAATTACCAATACAAACCAAATCACACGGCAATCTGTGCACAAGTGCCCTTGATGATGTATAGTACCTAATAGGCATAAACGTAGCTCACTTATGAAGATCTAGGCATGAAATTTCATCAGTTTGTTCCAACCACCATCACTCTCCAAGCCTATAAAGTCCTCTATCAGTTATAGAGCTAACATATTTACTCAGAAATTTGTGCACATGTGCCATTGATGTTATGTAGTCCAAAATATGTAGAATTGGCCAAAAACTAAAGATCCACACATTTTCAGGTTATACAACTCAACTCTGGTCATCACATACACGACAGCTCTCATCAAAAACATTATGTGGTGGACAAAAGTGCTTCCTAGCTCCTACCAAGATAAGAACAAATAAGACTTTATTATATGGGTTGGAAAACTTTGCAACATTTTGGAAGTAACCTGATATTTACAATCCTTTCAAGCAAACGAGGCACTATGTTGCGGGCTCCTTACCCTTCGGGTGGCCCAGTGGTTTTGGGATTAGTACTTCCGTGTTGGAGGTCTCAAGTTCAAAACCCTTGCCAGCGAAAGAGCAAGGGGTTCACCTTCTGGGTCGAGCTCGTCGCACCAGGCTTGCCTAGAGTGGATTACCTCTTTAGTGTGGTTTGCGAGCTATTGCACGGGAGGAGTTTTTTACCCTGTGCGCACCCAAAGGGTAGCGCTGCGGGTTTCCCTTGCTCCTTGTGTGTTTGGTTTTGTATATGTGATCACTGGAAGAGTGGAAAGATCCACCTGATTTGGGTTTGCACATAAGGACAAAAGCAACAATGGTACTTTATCCAACCTCAAAAATAGTGCACAAAAAGGCATTATTCAAGCACGTGATAGACAATCTAATCACTCCATTTTTTGAGCAACACATACACGCCCTGCGCTCAAACCTGTATTATTTTTTTCCTTACAAAATCTATTTTATTTCTTTTTTTCTTTTTTAAAAATAAATAAATTTATAAGCATCTCAGAGAATAAAAGATGGAAGAACAAGAGGAAGAATGCTTGTTTCAAGTGTAAATTTATGGGTAAGCATATGCAGTATCTCACAAATAAATCTAAAACATATGCCTAGTCTACGCAGGACGACTAGTGAGCTATCAATACTTAACAAGTTACACCCAGGAAAATATAGGAGTTGCTGTCAGATTGTTGTTTGATAAACTGAGCACATGATTCAGAATCATCAACATTAAATTAAATGCAACTGACTGTGATTCCAGGAGAACAAAAAACAACAACTATGCTTCAGTCCCAAACGAAGTTGTGGTCGGCTATATGAACCCTCACTTCTTCATTTAAAGCTCATTTATTATCCCCATCATAGGAAATAAAATCAAAGCCAAAATAACTAAAATATATAAGTACTTAATAATAATAATAATAATAATAATAATAATAATAATGATAGACATTCTCTAACTTGTCCAAACCAAAACAAAATATATTTTAAAAAAGGCTTTGTGCATTGATGAAATTGACTGTATTAAGGCGAGAGAGAGATACGAAGAGAGAGAGAGAGAGATAATGCTAGGGGAGTACAGAAAGAGGGAGACCTGAATAACACTATGTGCAGCAAATCTGTTCCTGCTGCTGTGAAAGCTGACATCTATTTTCTCCCAGGATACCCGAGATAAACCAGTCACCATTTCCTCTGCATAAATGGTCAAAGCATTAGCACAATAATACTTTATGATAGGTCAACTGGTTAAATCAGTTTTAGTTCTACAATATTAGGAAGCCAAGACAAAACAACCTTTCTTCCTCTTCCTTCTTCGAGATATGTATTGTATCAATATATTATCAACAGGCACTAAACTCTCACCAAAAGCTCTAGGTTTCAGTAGTATTAAAAAGAAATACAGTTGCAAACGAACAAGCACATCAACAACAGAGACCTAGTAAGCACTTGGAACTTGATTTCTGAAAAATATTGGAGGGTCAAAGACTACTCTGATTTACAAACAAAATTGCATAGTCCTTTAGGAACAGCGGATTTTTTGTTTGTATTGGTGTTAAGCCTTAGATAACAGAAAGAGCAATCACACACACATTTGAGAACATATAGCATCATGAAAAGCTCAGTGGAGCAGCATTAAAAAATGTATCTGAGATGCAGCTCAGGAGAGAGGGGAGGGCAAGGATGATTTCACTAGAAGTGAATTTCTCTCATAAGAAGAGAGTTACTAACCTTCTAGCTTGTCAAATTGATCACCTTCCTTCAAAACAGACTCACCCTGCTCACCATCACACGCCTTGCAATGCTCTTGATACACAATGTGAGGATACTTCTTACTTAAGGAGTCCTCCCACTGCAAACACAAATTGTTATGATATAATGTAGCACATACGATTTGATTGTATACACAAGAAAATTATGTACCTTAGGCAGTTCATTATTACGTCTAATTGACGATGTTCCCCAACCTACAATATCTAAATAAAGCTTGTTAAGGAAAAATAGCCTTTGATCTTTTAGAAGTTCGATAACAGAGACCGATTGTCTGATTCAACAGTACAAACAGGATACGATCATAACCAACATTTGAGTATGCAACCCTTCGCTTGAATGAACTTAATGCAGACCTGTATGTGAGAGTTTTGCAACAAATTAGCATCGACAAACTGTACTTTTTACTGCAGATCCTCATAAAAGGTAGGATCATGTTGTCCAATGCATGCAGTAAGTAAATCTTATAACATACATAAAGCGTAATTCACCATCATCTTCCACCATCCGTCTTAGTAATGGAGGCTTTCCTTCATCTTCGTTAAGGAAAAGGTGTCGGCCTGTTTTCTTGAATATCCAATGAACACAAAGCCCAGCAGCTTTCTCAAAGGCAGTTACACCAAAAAGAAATGGCACCTGACAATTAGCTCAAAAATTAAATATTGCAAAAAACAACAACGACAAAGCAGATATCGTAGAGAGGAAAAGCAAAGCAGATCTTGTAAGATCAGGAGATAGAAAACTCACAATCTTAATAATGCAAAAATAGACTTCAAGAAGAATACTTGCTCATTCCTTAAGACCTAGACAACAGAAGAAGCATGGAAAAAGTTTTGCTTCTTGATACTTCTCAGATAACTGAGCTATTCTCCTTTTCACAGTTCACAACATTAAATAGGGGATCAATATCTATTATTACTAGACAGGATCCCTCAAGAATACTGACTATCAGCTAGGCAAGTAGATGATATAGTATGATTAACTTGATAGTTCTAGTTATCAAAAGAAGGATCAGAATCACACACAGGAAAACCCTGAAACAACTTCAAGGTTACTGAACAGTCAAAGCTACCATTAGATCTAAGAGGTTGTTAGCTAGATGGATCAGGATAAGATAAGTTAAATATCATCCCGTGTTGGTAGATTCCCTTGGAAAACTAATCAAGATGGAGGGACAGAAACTGTCTGGAAATGAGTTATACTTCCTGTTATTTTCTGGTTCTTGCGGCTGTAAAACTTTGTATCTTGAAGCAAGCTTTTCCAGGTCCTTAATTTTCCCAAAAATTAGATGCATCTTTCTTTTGTTTTTCCCCTTGATGCAGTGCATTCCTTGCTTCTCTATTTTACTTACCATCTCAGTGAATTTATTGATTTTTCTTTTCAATTTTTTTGTTGATTTTGTCTCCATAGTTGCTACTTTACCAACTAAGGATGGAGATGATAGTCGAAGATGAGGAACCCATCAATTAAAGAGTTGGTGATAATATGTTCTTTTCATGATAATTTTGAGATTCATGGAAAAACTTAAACTTATATTCGATTCATACAGAAGAAAAGGTTCTCTATTGATTGAAACACTGTTACCTATGGGACTTAAGGAATGATATGCTCTTTCTTTTTTGGGAGAGTATGATAGTATGATCTTAATGAGGTGTGTGGCTTTGCATCTGACATTCGTTGGGCTTCTCTCTTCGGGAGCCTGTGCACCCGTTCGCCACTTTGTTCACAACTCTTCTCACCTCCTGGACGAGACAAGCTACTTTTAGCTGGGTGCTTTATCGTAATTCCATGATATTGAAGCTCTAAGTCACCCATAATCACTAACTAAATTCATTGTCAACTGTCTCAAAACACCAAGAGACAGAGCACTCTCATCCAAGAGTAAGCTTCACCAGCTTAAGAAGACATAAGGCAAAGACATAAATGCATAAATTAACCTTTCTTCCTCAGCAAGACATGATGGGGCTACTTTCTATCAAATAACAACATACTCGTAAAATTATTGGTGACCAAATAAATTCATACCTGCTTGTTACCCCTGGAACCCAGATGAGGTGAGGCAACAGTGATGAAATTTATTGGTGCCAGGCCGGCTATTGTCCCCTTTGACCCTTCTTCACTGGTATCATCCGAGAATTTCTGCCCATTCTCCGTTCGTGGAGGTCTATATAATTTCCCAATTGCATATCTTGCCACTACTCCTCCAACCGAATGTGCAACAAAAGAAATTTTCTTCAAACCTGGCCTTCTTTTGACCACATCAAGAACCTAACAGCCATATCATTACCATCAGATATGATATACACATCATGTTTTGGAGAAAATATTAGGAAAAAGGAATGAGAAAAAACAAAAGAAAAATCAAATCACATAGAAGCAATCAACCTCCTCAGCTAATCGCTCTCCCATTACATCCACACCATCCAACGATAGTTTAGCCATATTACGTTCACTGCCTGCCAAGAAATTTATGTTCATCGTTCATCAAAGAAGAAAATAATATCCATCAAGACCATGCAAAATATGCTAGTGCTCGGCCATTATGAAGAAGGTATAAACAGAGACATTGATACATATAATAATAAGTTCCACATGAGCAGGGAAGGTAAGAAAATCTCTTTTTACAGAATAAGTTCTCTACCTATTCAATACAGGAAAGCTCAAATTAGAAAAGGGAGGACCAATGAAGTTGGGAATCACAATCAGAGCAGACTTGAATGGAATAGGAGATTACACAGCATAAGAGGCAGATGTGGGAGGCAAGAAAAAAGACTTGGTGTCTGCCCACAGGAACAGAAGATAAAGTAAGGGAAACCAACTTACTTTGTCAATCAGCATAGCAAGCAAGAACAAAAGAAAAGTTTTGATTTAGAGCAATAGCTACCAAATATAAAAAGGTAAGGATTAAAGGGTAGAATAACATGACATACAGAAACGAAGTGCTGAAACACCACAGAAATGGCACTCAATATATACTCACAATGAACAAAAACTTTGTCGGGAAGATTCCGAACAAACTGCTCCGCACCAAACTTCCAGTCCGAAGCACTGTTGTAGTACAAAAACAGTAAACCCAGCAATAAATATAAATTTTTAAAACCAACGCCAGAAAAGCACCAACTTTTTTGTAAGAATTCATCATTACTCCAGAAAAAAACTTTTCTGTTGGTGGTTGTTTGACGTCAAACTGAATTTATAGACAGGAAACAGGATTGGCTAGCCAGCATTTTAGAGTGTGTTTGGGCTTCGATATGACGGAAAATGTATGAAGTCAATTTGTGGTGTTTGGTCAGCAGGAGCATTTTCCATCAAAAGGAGAAAAATATCTTCCCTCAGTTATGAGCGAAATCATTTTCCTTCACAAGTATCTCACATATCCCTCCAACTAACAATTAACTATTATTATCAATCCTCAAGACTACAATTTTTTTAATCAACATCTCAACGCAAAACACTATCCAATTCGTTGACAATATTATTAAACTTCAAATCATTTTTCTCATTGCCAGGAAAAGGAAATTCTTGTGATCTGGCTATCAATTGCTCACAATAAGTCCCATAAAATGAAGCAATTTGGAACAGCTCCAAATTTAGGACATTAAATTACAAATAGACAAGGAAATCTATAGCTGCTAATTGAAAGAGAAAAACATAAATCAACTTGAAACTTCATCAAACAGGACAAATGCCTAAAAACTTAATTTAACGCGCATTTCATAATAATAAAATTACCTTCCGAGAATACCGTGTACCATCATAACAAGATGATCGGCGGTAGAAACATCAGACTGTTTAGAACTATATACATCTTCACCGCCGTTGAAAGTTTCCGACGAAGAAACTCCTCCGTTGTGTAGTTTTCCGTTCTCCATTATTGTAGCATTTGATACAGAGTTGAATTGATCAGAAATTTTGGTAGAAATAATTAAAAAGTGAGTACAGTTTAGGTCAGGTATTTAAAGATGCGTAGAGAGAGAAATGCTTGTAACGAAAGAGACTGAATGAGAAAGGAAGCTACTTTATAAAGAGATAAAAAGTGATTTGCGCAAAAAAAAAAAAAAAAAATTGTTGTTCAAGTTAAGAAATCTTTAAAGCTTAAATAAGGCATTATAATAAATTTAAGAAGACGACAGAGGTAAATAACACAAGTTTAAACTAATATTTAACGCGCAATCAATTGTTAATAACACCATGTAAATTTTGAACCGACTAATTATTAGCTAATTTTTTATTCAGGGAATCGAATCAAAATCTATAAATATATACCTAAAAGAAATTATTTATATATATATAATGTAACTTTTTTGTGAAAAGATTCCAGTGACTTAATGATATAAATATCATTTGATTCATATTATTTTTATTAAAAGATCATTAGTAGAAATAACCTTAAATTCAGTGTAAAATTATTAGTTTTTGATTAAATTATTGATAATTATAAAAATATATATTTAATTGGTTAAATAAATAAATGTATATTCGATCTTATAATATGAGTAAAATATATCTGTAAATTTTGGTCAAATTTAGATGAGTTTTTAATATTTTTTTTATTTTTTATTAAATTTTTCATGTTCCTACTACGGGCCCGTTTGGCCATAGATTCTCTAAATAATATTTGGAGGAAATTTTTGATAAATAGTGTTTGTCCATACAATTTGTCATTATTTAAGAATATTTCAATCCTAAATATTAGTTTTTTCTAGTATTTGGGTCAAATCTCATTTTTTGGGATCCATTGAAGATTAACTTCTACATCAAACTCTTATCTTTTACAAAAACATCTTCTATAGTAATTGTTTGCGTTGTATTACATAATTTTTATGTGAACGACAAAGTAGTTATGAAATATTTAGTGAATATGAAAGTAATGATATGATTGTTGATGTAAATGATGAACAATCGAGTCAAGATAACAAAATCATGTGTTTTGTTTACTTCACAATGTTGAAATGATGCTTGTTGCACTCACTCCAAGCTACAACATTGCTCTAGTGTCATGGACAATACCTGTTATTTGTTGCAACAAAGATTCAATTGACTTGTAAAACAAATTTATGACTAGTTTTAATTATTTTTAAAACTTAAAGATATAAATTATATTTTCTAAAAAGTGAAATATATTTTTCAAGTACTATGGTCAAATTTCACCCTAACAATATTTACCATGAATATTTAAGAATATATGATCGAACGCTAGCTATATGAGTTTAAGACTATTTATTTTGTCATGTAACATATTATTAGTGGCTTAACTAGTAAGTAGAATAATAATTTTTAGACAGTCTAATTCAGAAGTAAACTAATAATTTACGTTAAATTGACATTTTTTTTAAAGAAATTAATAATGATGACAATGAATATTTGATATATTTCCATTTATGATTCATTATTTAGGTATAACTTATAAGCAATGTAATGTAATCCTGCTTATTTACGGTTCGTTTATTCATACCGCCGACGAATCAGGTTAGGTTTGCGGCTTTGGTGTTGTGGTGGGATCCACGCGGCCTCAACCGAATCAAAAGTGAAAATATTTTACTTTTAATTTTATTTGATTAGTTTTAAACTTCTAAATTAAATAAAAACAAATCAAATAATAGTCATTTGATTTTATTCAAACACCGACATAAAATAATTATTTCGTCGTTTCATTATTTTACTATTAATAAATATGAATTATACGAATTTTTATATTATATTCCAATATTGTTTTCTGAAGTTTTGTATATTTGAATTGCATAATTGATAATTATAAAGATTTTTTCATTTCAAATGTTTAAAATTAACAAAAGAATATTATATATAAATAAAATGATCAACTCTTTAGAAATATTTAAGAGGATAAATCATTGAAAAGTAGACAGTTGTCTTTGAAAATAAAACTAAAAATCAATAATGTATTACACCATATCATATGAGTGTTTGATAATTAAACTTTTAAAATGTTGGTGTCGACATGTTTTTAAGAAATGAGCTTTAATAGTACCATAATGCATGTGACATAAGTAGATTAAAATCAAACTAATGATTTACAAAAATATGAAATGTATATAATTTGATTTGATTTTCCTTTTTGATTCTTTGGTAAAACAAAATTCAAATTAAATATTGCCCTTTTTTATTATTTTCTTTTGGTTTGAACTAAATAGAAAGTGTAGATATTAAGGATTTTAAAAGCACGAGTAATTTTTACATTATATAAATTATTTTAGAATACGAACAATGAAACATGACTACAATTCATTCAATATTATTTTTTTGAAAACTTATCATTTCCTACTCAAATAATAGTTTTCTTTATTGATTTTCTTGTAAAGAATATTTGAAACTAAACTTAACAACCAGAACATTTATATATAAAAAAAAACAAATTTTTAGAAAAAGAGATAAAATCAGATAAAAATTATAGTACGTTATCTCTTCTTTTTTTTTAAAAAAAAAAAGGAAATCATTCCTCTACGTTAAAAATTACATAAAAAGGCATTTTTTAAAAAAAAAAATCAGAAAAATGCTTTTTTTTAAAAATCAATTTATGTTTGACCAATGTTTATAAAAAAAAATGCACTTTTCAGAGTCAAATTATGAAAAGGGACCAGTATCAATGCACTCTAATATTAAGATCTAAAATTATAATATTAAAATTATTTTATAAAGATAAAACATTTTCATCGTCAATAAATTTTTATTTTTATAAAATTAAAATATATGTATATATATATTCAAATTTCAATCAATACTATACATAGGTGAATAAAGAAATATTATATATATATATCTATATATATATATATATAATATATATATATATATATATATATATATATATATATATATATATATATATATATATATATATATATATAATATATATATATATATAAAAGCTTTTTTAAGAAGCAAAATTTTAACTTCTTCTCCACAAAAGAAAAAGAATTGTGCTTCCATTTAAAATTATTTTACTTATTAATCAAACACTTATGTTTTCTAAAAAATTATCTTTTTTTCTTCAAAATAAATACTTTTGGCCTCCTAGCAACCATGTCAAACAGATTCAAATAACATCGATAATCATTTCCAGAGACCTAAACTAGTTTGCCAGTTAATTATATTGTAAAACTCAAGCATATTATTTTATAATATATACATAATTTTCTTTAAAAAATATATACTCATTGATATAGGTACATGCAAAGCGTGTATTCTAGAACTTATCGAAATATATGATCACCTCTTTTTTTAAAAAATAAAGTTATTTAATTATAATATCAATAATAAATAAGAAAGTAATATTTTACGATGAAATATAAAAGATACATGTTAGTGTTAATTTAAAAGATTTGGATTTTATAATTTAGGCCTTATTTATTTAAATTAAAAAATAGTTTTATAGAGTACTGATTATATTAGGGAAATATCTGAATCTATAGCCGACCATATATCATTTTCAAGATTTATTTCATTGCTAGAAAAAATTTACCAAAAAAAAATAATGAAAAGAGTGCATTTAGACGTCACATCAAAAGCTGAACCAAACAACCAAAGTAGATTCTTTTAAAAATTGGCAAAAATGACACCACAAAATTCAATTTTAAAAACATAAACTACTCCTTCAAATAAACATTTCATATTTATATTTTTTTCTCAATTTTCAATAAATTAAACAAATAAAATTTATTTAATATTTTGCAGGGACAAAAAAAATAAAAGGATAAAAATATTCAAAGTATATATTATAGGTGTGCTTGGTACGAAAGAAAATCAAAAAATGTTTTTCATTTCTCATGTTTGGTTGGGATAAAAGTTTGAAAAATATTTTCCAAATCAACTTATTTTCTTCAAAATTAAGGAAAATGACTTTCATTCAAATATTAAGGAAAACATTTTCCAAAATTCTCATGCAACTTTAAATTACAATTTTTTTAAAAAAAAAATATTTTCGATTTTCAAATTTTTATTTTTTCACCCCACCCCCAATCAGACCCCATACCCCTAAAAAAATTATGTTTGTTTTTTTTAAAAAATATTTTAAATATCATTTTTTTATATTTTCACCTCACCTCCCCCACCCACCCACCCCTCTACAAGAAAAAAATTAAATTTTGCTTTTAAAAAATACTTCAAAATTTCATTTTTTTTCACCTGAACCGGGGCCCCTCCACCCCCTACCAACCCCACCCATCCACCCACCCAAAAAAATTAAGTAAACTTAAATTATTATTTTTTCACCCCTACCCTCCCTCTCTTCCAGCCCCCCACCCCAAAAAAGTTATTTTATTTTTAAAAAATATTTTCAACTTCAAGATTATTTTTTTCACCTCTATCTTCCTCCCCCAAAAAAATAATTCTGTTTTTAAAAATATTTTCAATTTCAAAAATTATTTTCTAGTCTAGTAAAAATAAAAGATATTTCTCAAAAGTATTTTCATTTATAAATCAAACACTAAAAATCATTTCCATAAAATGTTTTCCTACTCATCAACCAAATATGAAAAAATATATTTAAAATCTACTTATTTTTCAAAAAAAATATTTTCTAGAAAAATATATTCCATGAAAAATATTTTTCTTCGTACCGAACACACTCTAAAAGAAAATGATAAATATGCCTTCATAAACTCTTAAATGAAGCCAGTGACATGATATTCTATTGAACATCTAGAGAACCGTGAGAGTGTTCAAGATTTTGGATATTATAAAGGCATAAAATTTGAGAAGGTTAAGAAGGTTATTCAAGATGAGAAGGGGGAGGGTGATCGGATCAGACGAAATCCTTATAATTTTTTTGAAAAAGAGCATGTAAAGAAGATATAGAGTAGTTTATCGGTGTAACATTTCGAAATTAATTAAGGTTCGAACCATTTTTCATATACGTATAAGATCGTATCGGATGATTTCTAAATGGTTCTTATGTATTAAGGTAAATTATTTAGTGTGAGAATGATTTTGTATACGAATTAAGGTCACTAGAACCCTTGGAACAAGTTGAGTTGAAAGTTTTAGGTCAACTTCAACCGATCATATCTGAAGGAATATTGATTGTATTAAAGTGTTAACCTAATAAGGGATATATGGGAGATATATATAGGAGATATAGGAAGGAGTACTATTCCTAATAGGACTAGAATTAAGGAAAACTAATCCTAATAGGACAAGGATTAGTACACAGTAAATACTAATATTATTTAATACTATTATTTAATACTATCTGTTATTATCCCCCCTCAAGCTGAGCTGAGCGAAAGCGAACGGAAGCTTGGAACTGAGGTAATCGTGCTGTCGGCTCGGGAGAGGCTTGGTGAGAATATCAGCCAGTTGTTCTTCAGTGGGTACATACTGCACAGTCATGGTGCCGGCCTATACTTCATCGCGAACAAAGAGACAATCGGTATCAACATGCTTCATTCTGGTGTGAAGGACGGAATTCTTGGCCACACAGATGGTTGATTTGTTGTCACAATAGAGAGCAGGAACAGTGTGAGTGGCGCGGAGTTTGCGAAGAATATATGTGACCAACATGGTCTCAGCAGCAAGAAGAGCAAGGGCGCGGTATTCAGCTTCAGTCGAGGACCGAGAGACCTTGGGTTGTTTTTTTGTACACCAGGAGATCAGGTTTGGCCCAAAAAATTGAGAAACCCCGATGTAGATTTTCTATCATTTTTATCATTCGCCCAATCTGAATCTGAGAAACCCCGAAGCTCCAAGTCCCCGGGTCGAATGAGTAAACCACGACCAAGAGTGCCAAAAATGTACCTGAGAATGCGTTTTAGACAATGGTGATCATGTTCACTTGGTTGATGCATGCGCTGAGTAACTCGGTTGACAGCAAACTGGATGTCAGGACGGGTAATGGCCAGATACTGTAGAGCCCCAATGAGGCTGCGGAAGTGGGAGATATCGGCAAAGGGGGTGTCGGCTCCATTCGTAGACAAAGAGACTGCCATCGGTGTTGGTTGACTGGTGCATTTTTCCAGTCCAGCTTTCTGCAACAGATCTCGGGCATATTTTGATTGATGAAGAAACAAACCGATGCCTGTCCGAGAAACCTCCATTCCCAGAAAATAATGTAACGGGCCAAGGTCCTTCATTTTGAAGGTAGTATGCATAGCTCGAGTGACATCCTGAATGAGAGTTGCAGTACAGCCTGTAATAATGATATCATCTACATAGACAAGAAGAATGACTGTACCGTGTGCTGAATGTCGAGTAAATAGACTCGTGTCGTGTATGCAACACGTGAAGCCGAGTCCCTGGAGGAACGTTTTCAGACGTGTGTACCAAGCACGGGGGGCTTGCTTGAGCCCATACAGAGACTTCTGGAGTTTGCAAACATGTTGAGGGAAGCGGGGATCAACATAGCCTGGTGGTTGCGTCATGTAGATAGTTTCATCAAGCATGCCATGAAGAAAATCATTAGAAACATCCAACTGATTAATGAGCCAATTGTTGCGCACGGCAAGTGACAGTACCAGGCGAATGGTTTCCTGCCGAATAACAGGACTGAATGTCTCGGAGTAATCAAGCCCATACTCCTGATTGTAGCCTTTAGCAACCAAACAAGCCTTGTACCTGGAAATACTGTCATCCGCATTGTGTTTAATTTTGTACACCCATTTACAGCCCACTGGGTGCCGCCCATGGGGCTTAGGTACAAGAACCCAAGTTTTCTGATCAGTCAAAGCCTTAAACTCGTTATCCATAGCATGACGCCAATAAGCATTTTTTGAGGCAACAGAGTAGGTTGTTGGTTCACTATCGGGAAGGGGTGTATTTGGTAGTATGGTAGCCTGAAAGGTTTTGGGTTTAAAGATACCGGCTTTGCACGGGTTAACATGGGATGAGTATTGGGGGTGGCACGGGCGGTGGTGATTCGGGGGTAGCTGGGAAGGACCCAAAACGGATTGGGCTGGAGATGTTGTGGGTATGGGGTGGTTCGGGTTGGTTGTGGGTGTGGGTGGTGGCTGCGGGTGTATTGTGGGTGACGGTCGAAGGGGTGATGAGGGGTGGTTGGGTAGTGGGTGGAGGTGTGGGGGAAGGTGGTGAGGGACCCTGTGAGTATGTTGGAAAAAGGGGAAGGACGCCAATGAATGATGTATTTGTGGAGGAGGAAATAGACTCGTAGGGAAACTCATTTTTGACAAATTTGACGTGACGAGATATGTAGACTTTATGAATTTGTGGGTCAAGACAGCGATAACCCTTGGAGGTAGGATGATAGCCCAAAAAAATACAAGGACGGGATCGGGGTTGTAATTTGTGAGTAATATGAGGGCGTAGCCAAGGGTAGGTAAGACACCCAAAGACGCGGAGGTTGGTATAATTGGGAAGTTCTTGGTAAAGGAGTTGATAGGGTGATTTGTTGGAGAGAGTGTGACTGGGCATTCTGTTAATGAGGTAGTTTGCGGTGGCTAGAGCTTCTACCCAAAAAGAGACATGGAGATGAGATTGATGTAGAAGAGTAACCACCGTTTCAATGAGATGGCGATGCTTACACTCAGCCACCCCATTCTGTTCGGGAGTGTATGGACAGGAGGTTTGATGTATAATTCCCAGGGATTGCAGAAACTGGCCAAAGATGTTATTGACATATTCCTTTCCATTGTCACTTCGAAAAAGTTTAACATGAGAATTGAATTGTGTTTTGACCATTTTTTCAAAAGTGACAAAGGTGGTGTATGCCTGTGATTTGTGTTTTAGTGGGTACAACCAAGTGTATTTTGTAAAATCATCCACAAAACAAATATAATAGCGAAAACCAGCAAATGAAGGAACAGTAGTAGGACCCCATAGGTCAGAATGAATAAGTTGAAAAGGTGCAGTTGTACGCTTCTCAGATAAAGTAAAAGGTAATTTATGAGATTTAGCAATTGAACAGGAGTCACAATTGTTTACATGAATGGAAGAAAAACCTAATTGAGACATTAAAAAATTTATTATTTGAGTAGACGGGTGACCCAGACGTCTGTGCCACAACAGACTGTGGCCATCAGCCGAAAGAGCCACCGGAGCCACAGGAACGCTTTCTGAAACTGGGTGGGCAGACGAACTTGTGCCAAGAAGAACGTACAGACCATGCTCGCAGGGGCCCTGAAAAATCACCCTCTTGGTAGTATTGTCTAGGATTTGAAAATCATTAGAGGTGAACAAGAGTGAGCAATTATTGTCTTTTGTGAATTGGTGAACTGAAAGGAGATTGGATTTAATAGAAGGGACGTGGGTAAGGTTACCTAGGTGAAAGATAGAGGTGGGAGTTTTAATGGTACCCGTGCCAGTGTGAGAAATATTAAGGGACTCAACGTTGCCTACAATAATACCATTGGAGCCATGATATGGATTTGAGCGTTAAGCTTGGATAGATCAGAAGTAACGTGCATGTTGGCCCCAGCATCCAACAGCCATTCAGAGGAAGGGCCGGCTTGAGATGCATAATTGGCACGGTTATCACTATTTCGGCTCTCCTCATACCGAAACCAGCAACGAGCAGCGGTGTGTCCTGTTTTCTGAAAGATTTGACAAGTTGGACGATCCCGCTCGTAAGTGCCCTGCCCGCGCTGGAAGATGACTGCCCGCCGCTGCCGAAGGAGTGCAGTCTGTTGTTGCTGCCGTGCTGCTGACCGTCGTACGGCGGACGACTGCCCTGCCGACCGCCGCGCCCACGGCCTCCGCTGTTTCTGTCGTAGCCGCCGCGGCTCCCCTGCCGGCCGCCACCACGCCCCCCGCGATAGTTCTGGCTTGCGGTGAGGGCGGTGGCCGGCTCCATAACAGCGGCTTCTCGGAGAAGAAGTTTGCTCTCCAGATCCACGTTGATTTCTTCACTTTTTAGCCACGAGGAGAGAGTAGCCAGGTCAATGGGCGTTGGACTGATGCGAACCGGTTGTTTAATGGAGGAGTAAGCTGATGGGAGCCACCGAACGACGCACATGACGAGATCTTTTTCGGGAATGATTTCGTTCACGGTGTCGAGGGTGTGATGATGGTGGAGACCTCGTCTAAATACTCCGCCATAGTTTTCGTGCCTTTGGTAATTGTGTGGAGACGATCACGCAATTGAAAAATATGAGAGTGGGAAATTGATGCATAGCGTGTTGCAAGGGCCGTCCACAGGGCTGAAGCAGTTGTGTAGGATCGGACGTATTTCTGAACCGTGGGAGAGATGACCGCAATCAAACATGATCGGATCTGGCCATCCACGACTTTCCAGGCGGCATAGGCCGGATTGGTTTTTTCTGATTTGTCTGTGGCGGTGATGACTGCCGGCGGCGGTTCTGTGCTTCCATCGACGTATTTGAGAAGGTAATTGGCCTCAAGGGCTGTAAGAACGGTGATTTTCCATGTAGGGTAATTTATGTCTGATAATTTTTCGGGAATCAGGGCATGAAGATGCCTGAGAAGGAGTTTAACGCCAGAAGGAAGTGAATCGAGAGGATCCACCTCGGTTGTCATGGTTGCCGCCGCCCAAGAGAAGAAAGGGAACGATCGGTGCCCTAAAGAGAGAAAAAACCTAGAGAAAAGAAGATCTAGGTTTTCTGGCTCTTGATACCATGAAGGAATATTGATTGTATTAAAGTGTTAACCTAATAAGGGAATACATGAGAGATATATATAGGAGATATAGGGAGGAGTACTAATCCTAATAGGACTAGGATTAGTACACAGTAAATACTAATATTATTTAATACTATTATTTAATACTATCTGTTATTAATATCTCTCATTACATAATGAATTAGGTGGACTATGGTATATCAAATCAAAGGACTATGTGTCATCTTTCCAACGCCATCAAGTTTGCCTTATTTTGAGTTGGGAGAAAAATGTTATGTCCTTTTTAGTGAAATCCTGTCAAGCCGTCGAAGTTCTATGAATGACAACTACGAACAATGGAATGTTCCATGAATTGTAGAGCCCACTATTGCTGCATTTTTTTCCAGCACACATTCCAAGGTTATTTTGGTCTTTTCCCGAGATTCTTAACACTAATCATTTTTAAATATTTTAACTGAATATATCATTCAAATAACTAGTTTTCCTCTCAAATTCTTCGATCTAAACATTCAAATATAGCAATTCTCTAAAAATTCACCTAGGGTTCCTTTTCTCTATCTAGAACCTTAAACTTCCATGTTAAAAATTTATCACAAAGAGAATCCCCCCTCCCCCCCCCCCCCCCCCTCCCTCCCCCCTAAGGTTTTCTCAAGTCCTCTAAGAACTTCATAAAAGAGTTTCTTTTCTCAAGATCAACTATCATGATTCCCAGATCAAAGATTTCCTCCTAAAAGCTAATATTTTTCCTCAAGCTCAAAAAAATTGAAGTCTCCACCAAAGTTTTTGGTCTAATAGTTTCATAATCAAGTATGTAAGGCTATTCATAATGTTGAACTAAGTTTGTCTTCACACTTTACATCTAAATTCAGTCAGTAAAATTTAAATTTAGCTTTTGCTCAAAGTTCTATGATTTTTCCCGAATTCGAATTGTGTTCTTATTCTGAGTTTGATTTCTTAATTATGAGATTATGGTATTCTATTCATTGAGAATTGAGACCCTTGAATTATTATTCATGCTTATATTTTCACATGAACCCTAAGTAATGAGATTTTGTTGAAAGCTTTTGTTCGATTATTTTCATGCATTAATTTTAGAATGTAAAGTGAGTCAAAGTATATTTAAATGTATTAATTTAAGAAGAGTTGTAAGGTGAACGTTAACGGTCCCAAATGTATTATTTTTACATTGATAAAGAAAGTATTTTTTCAAGAATAATATAAGATTTTTCAGAAGCATTTCAGTTAGATAAAGAGAAGTTCTATTACCCTTAAAAGGGGTACTTATTTTCACACCGAAAAGAGAGTACTATTTCCAGAAAGATATAAAGCATTTTCAGAGTTTTTAGAAAGATTGAGTACAAAACAGTTATCTCTTAAAGAGGCCCTTTTGAGAACTTATCTCAACTATAGAGTAATTTGAGCATTGAGTGTTACGTATATTTTGAGAGTAGTATTGAACACCGATATAAGAAAGAATTAAGACAACTCACATTCTCCATAAACCACATATCCAACATGGGTTATGATCGCACCAACTTTCAAGCGACTCCTAACTTCCTTTAAGTAAACCTCTTAGCGGATCCATGAGTTGAGTTTGTTCTATACCTAGACAAGGTATAGGACAGTATTATGTGGCTCATAGCGATAATTTCGATTAAAGAAACTCCCTAGTAAAGTAAAGTAAATATATTTCAATTCAATATTTGCTATTATTGTATCCTTATCATAGTAGCTTAAACGAATTTTCATCATGACTTATACTATATTTTTGTTGAGTTACCTTCAGACTTTCAGTTCAATTATTTGTTATTTAACTATATTGCATACTCATACAATGTACTGGTGTCATTCGACATGCATCTTTGTATGATGCAGATTCAGGTACTTAGGATCCTCAATATGAGTTTCGTTGAGATCACTCCATTCGTTCGTCAGCTTTTGAGTGAAGCCTCATTGTTTTCAGTGAACTCCAATTTTTATGAGTGATTAGTAGTAGCATTTTGATGTTGTGGGTCTTGTCCCCACATTCATCTTTATACGATAGAGGCTTGATAGACAAACAACTTTGGAGAATCTTTTAATTTCAGATGATTTATTTAATCAATTTGATGTTTGTGATTGCTTGAGTTAGTCTTCTGCTTATATTTGTACAAGACAAAGGCTCGTTTAGGGAGCGATAATGGCTCTCTCAGGAACGTCCAGCGTATAGACTTGGATCATAACAATCAGGTTCTTTAATGTTATTCATTAACGTCAAAAATGCTTGAATAATAGAGATGGAGTACAATAATTTCATTGTAAAACAAATATGATATTCAAAATTGCAATAACTATAAGAGTTTTAAATTGTTAAATCTTACAATGAACATTTGATAGAGGATAGGTGTAGTACTTTAGGGTAAAAAATAGGTGTCTATTACGAAAATCAATTTGAATTCACATGAGTGTTCAACTATAGAAGTCATTCTTCTAGTAAGAAGATTGATTGAACAATATAGAAAGAAGAAAAAGAATTTAGATATGGTATTCATTGATGTAGAAAATGCCTATGTCAAAGTTCCAAGAAAGGTTATACAAAGATGTTTGGAAGCTATAGATGTGCATATAATTTATATTAGGGTGATTAAAGACATGTACGAGGGAGCCAAAACTTGAGTAAGAATAGTGGGAGATTCAAAGCACTTTTCAGACATAATGGGTCGCAATGGGGTTCAAATCTCAACTCTTTTTATTTACTTTAGTGATGAATAAACTAACACGATATATCCAAGCAGAGGTGTCATGGTGTATGTTAATATTTATGTATGACATAATATTGATTCACAAAACTCAAGATGGAGTTAACGATAGGCTGGAGGTTTGAAGACAGATCCAGAGTCTAAGGGATTCAAGTTGAGAAGTACTAAGACAAGGTACTTAGAGTGCATATTCAGTAATGTAAATCATGAGGTAGATGTTGAAGTGAGGATCGATACATAAGTCATCAGAAAGGAAGTTTCAAGTATCTGTGTGAATAGTTCAAGAAAATGAGAAGTTTGCCAATGTTATTGGAGTGAAGTGAAGTTTTATAAAAGTATATATGGTTCTGAAACCAACTATGAATGTTGTATATATGGGGCGAGAGTATTGACCAATAAAGAACTTGTACGTCCACAATGCAAGTTTCTACCATGGTGGGCAAGAGGAGGGAGGATAATTGAGATGGTTCAGGCACATGACGAGGAGACGCGCATATGCCAAAGTGAAGAGGTGCGAGAAGTTAGCTATGACATGTGTGAGGAGAGGTAGGTCAAAAAATACTGATGAGAGGTTAGCTATAACGTATACTTATAGCTTATGAAGGCCAGGGCTCTAGATAGAAATATATGAAGACAAGGCTTATGGTAGATTGTTAAGTTCTAACATTGTCAAATCTCCCTAATCATTATTGTTATTATTATCTCCAATGGTGTCTCACTTGAGTGACAAGCTTGTGCTACCAAGATCGACATGCTTTCCCAAAGTTGTCATTTATCATCCGAACTTCATGATCGATTGTCTTAGACCTCTTGTTTGTTGTTTTAGGAGGGCAGTCCTCTTTCTAACATATGTACAATCTGCGATTTCGAAACATTTTTTTTTTCCAACTTTTTCATGTTTGTTTAAAATATTTTTGAACACATTTTCTCTAGAAAAATAAGCTTCTTAAAAATGAGGAAAATAATTTCTCTCCATAAGTGACATTTCAAGTTCATGTCCCATCCCCGAACCTCCACCCCAATCCACTACCCAGCATTCTGCCTATATAGTTTTTTGCCAAATTACACATAAATATTTTTGTGATTTTATTTTATTGTAAATTGTACATCACATCTCTCTTGCTAATCTTGGGTAATTCTAAGCATTAGAAGATAATTCATCATGCTCTCAACATAAATCAATCATTTAGCTGGACCATTGCTCTTTAGTTTGTCTATTTCTCTTTTTATTTCATTGATTTATTGGGTCAAGTTGTCTTGAAACACAACATCACATGCAAAGTGCAACAATGTCCCCCACCACTCATATATGGATTTTAAATTATATGTTTATACTTTTGCAATTATTTTATATCAAGCCTTAGCTGGAACTTGTAGGCAAAAGAAATTGAAAACTTATCCATATATAAACATAACTACTCCTTGGCTTGAATATAATGACAATTCTGGTTGGAGGTTTGCAATTATTTTTGGTCAAACCTATGCATATTAAAGGGTCTTTTGGTAAAACAACTCATTATATTTATATCAATTTTATTAAGTGGCCTTTCTTACTAGCTAATTATTAATTATATAATAGGGTGTCAAACTTTTAAAAACACTTAAATTATTTTAGTTTTAGAAGTTTCATAACTAATTTGTTGGTAAGGTGAGAAACATACTTAACTATTACTTTGAAAAAAACACATCAATGTTTTCTGGATCAAATGTGTGTGTATATACACACTAGGCGCGTCTGATTCAGAATCTTCGTTCACGTGACTTTTTTTTCTTTCTACTGACACTTTTTTTTTGAGTTTAGTGTAAAAAACATACTTAACTATCTTTTTTTTAGTTTCATATTGAAACTATTAGGATCGTGAGAAACACATCTAAAATATTACTTATTGATTTGAGAAACACATCTTAATGTTGACTAGAGTTGAATTTTCATCCACGTTGGCTTCTTCTTTTTTGCTGACACATTTTTTTATAAATATTTTCAATTGATCCATAAAGAGTGAAATTATATGTTTCAATTATATATTTTTAGTTAGAACTGTTACATGTATTAGTTATGAGTTATCATATTTTGCCATGGTGGAATTGTTTCCCAGGTAGCAATCTATGTGGGGATTTTTGAATTTTAAAAAGAGAATGCAATACACACACTATCACATATTATTTGAGATGTATATCTCAAACTTATGAATGATAATTTAGATGTGTTTCTCACAATCTCAATAGTTTAGGTGTGTTTTTGACACTTGAACTCTATTTAGAACGAAAGAAATAAAAAAAATGGTAGTTTTAAAAGCTTAATCGTGTACCATTGTCATATTCAACTTTGTACAATCAACTAAAGAACAAAGAGAATGTTGAAGTTAAAATTGAGTTATTTCCTTGAAGATGAATTCATTTGTTGGTTTTCTAGTTTCCCTTTCAAGCAAATCATAGTCCAAAATTAAGGTTCTCTGTAATTTTCAATTTAAGGAGCAGGAATATCTTTGTGACCAAAGACCCAACAAATTTCTACTATGAAAAATTTTGCTCCCTCAATTTCATTTGTTTATCTTACTTACTGCTCCCTATTTAGATTGTCGAAGAATATTTTGTTTGACTATTATTTTTTTTAAATACTATACTTTAAATTGTCAATTAGTATAACTTATAGTACTTTTTATGTAATTTCTAAAGTGAGACCATTTTTAAATACGTAACTGTTATATCAAAGGAATAATACTTGAAGATTCTATGTACAAGTTCACGCAAACCCGTTTGGCCATAAATTTTCCAAATAATATTTGGGAAAAATTTGACAAATAATGTTTGTCCATACAATTTGTCATTATTTGACAAATATTTTTGGCAAATATCTCAAATTTTCAAATACTAGTTTTTTCTAGTATTTGGGCCAAATCTCATTATTTGGGATATTTTAAAAATTAAAATGTTACCCCAATCTTTTATCTTTTACAAAAACACCCTCTCTAGTTGTTGCTTGCGTTGTATTACATCATTTTTTACGTGAACACCAAAATAGTGATAAAATATTTAGTGAATATTAAATAATGATATGATTGTTGATGAAAATTATTAAAAATTGGCTTTAGGTAACAAAGTCATGTACTTTGTCTACTTCCCGATGTATGGAATAATTCTTGTTGCACTCACTCCAAATTACCACATTGTTTTAGTGTCATGGACATTATTTGTTATTGTTGTAACGAACATTCAATTGACTTGTAATACAAACTTTTAATTAGTTTTGATAGTTTTTAAAACTTGTGCGTATAAATCATATTTTTCTAAAAAAGTGAAATATATTTCCCAAATTTTATGGCCAAACACATGGTGAAATTTCACCCAAATTTTCACTCAAATAATATTTGCCAAGAATATTTGGAAATCTATAACCAAACGCTAGCTTAGTTTCATTGAGATCTCTTTCTCAAGTAAATAGCCTTTTCAAATCTCTTATATGTAAAAACAAACAGATCTCATAAGAAAGATAAACAAATAAACTTGTAAAAAAAAATAGAAAACCATTTCTCCCATTGGGTGGACAGTCATTGCAAGAAGAACAAAGTAGGGTGATTTTATGAACTCTAATATACATCAACAATAAGGAGAAGATCAATAAGTTAATTCTCTGTTGTATTTTTGGGCTATAAAAACTGTAGATTTTGTGCTATATTCACTTTTTAAGAAACCAAAAAGGTGGATATTGTCTAACATGGCTACAAAAAGGAAAAAAGAACAAAAAGAAAACCAATAACTACAATTAAGTTTATGCCACCTGAAGAATGAAACTTCAGATAAGCTCCATTGCAAGTTGGCAATAGTTGTGCTTCAGGCGTTGCGCATTAACTAGAAAAAAAGGTATTAGTACATTAAACTTGATCCCCAGCATAAGCAAAGGTACTCTCTAGAGATACCCTTTGACCTATCTATTAGGAGATAATGTTACAAATCCAGATTTCTAAAATCTGTCCTACTATTTTGGATCTCAAATATACACCATTAGAAAGCAAATAAACAAGATTATCACAGCCTTAGATTACCTCTTCTTCCATGTCAATAGTGCAAACTGAAAAATAATAAGCAAGCAAAGCTGTCGCCTTGAGGAAGGATACTCACTTTGGGAGGTGTGATGAACAAAAGATTTCAGCTCCATAAAGTTTCATAATGTGTGATGATGGAAGCATCAATCATCGGAGCTATAATCACTGGATTCTTGCAGTATCTCCGGAGAAGCACAGCAGAATGACTCCTTGTCTTTGAGAAAAAGACAGCTCCCATCAGAGTTCCATTTCAGATCAATTACCGCAAATTGAGGCAATGGAACATTTATGCAATAAGCACCTGAAGGTGTCCACATGTATATGTGGGAGCTTCCAGTACATAAAACCAAACGTGGAAATGTGGGATCCCAGGCTGCAGCTCGGATGGGATCTTTTTGAACTAAGATGGCAGCTAGCTCAAGATGCTTTATGTCCCATATCCAGAGTACAGTAGGCATGCTATCATTGCGAGTGCAAATATATTGACTATCACTGCTCCATGACATCAGGCCTGCATTTAAGTTTCCATATTGTGTTAACGAAGTACTCATGTGTGAGCCTTAAGAGTAGTTTCTCTTATGGAGATTCAATAGAACATCAACCAATCAAAAAGAAGCATATACTTGCGGATCTAAGATCTACAAATTCACAAAGGTTCTGCATTAATCCTTGATGATGAAGATACTAGGCTGATACAGCTAATTTGAGATCGAAGAGACTCTTACCAAATAGAAAGGTAAGAGTTAGTTATCATTCAGAAATGAGAGCACTATCGGACTTATCGCGCAAGTCAATAAATGTTACTATCAAGGTTTGAGATTTTCAAGAAGTAAAAGAAGAACTACGTGGCCATTCAAAAGATAATAAATGCTCAGTATCTCCTATACAAATATCCAAGTGTTCAACTTTATCAGACATTTGACATATTTGGGTGACATTCATAAGTAATCAGAACAACTAAGGAAAGACCAAAAATAGTGATCAAATTTCTCAGTTAATAAAAAAATTGAACCAAAGACTTACTGATTCCTTGCTTGGGATTTGGCTTATCTGCAGGTGGTTTCTGAGAAGGGAGATTGATAGGTACCTCCAAAACATTGTATCTGACTTGAATATGTGCCTCGGAAGCATTATCTGGAAGACGAATAAATTGGTTTGAAGATCTCAAAAGTTCTAAACAAAAGGAAACGATTAGAATACAAAAGAAATTTTGAGTACATTCACACAATCAACTTTCCGTTTCTGCCAGTGAGCCGCTTAGAAAAGCACTACCTACCATGCTTGGACAATTTGTCTGCAGCAGTATTTATTATTGTGGCAGAATTACTTCAAGCTTTGGTTTCTTGAAACAATTATGCGTGTTTGGATTTGATTTTAGAAGAACCACTTTTGGAAAATTATTGTATTTGGATTGGGTAAATAAACTCATGAAACAGTTATAATCAGTGAAGTCTTAAAACATTGACAGACTTTTCATACAGTCATAGTTACAACTTACTACTTACAAGAAGAATTAACTAAATCATCTTTATTTTCTATTAAAGCTTATCTCTAGACAAGAAGGGTTGTTTGGATTGTACGCTACTCTCCACCTCCAACGTTAAGGTTGTGGGAGTGAGTCACTAAGGGAGTAAAAAGGGTGGGAGATCCTTTTGGCTTCTCGGCAGGTTGGAAACCAAACTGAGCTAAATGTAATTGGAGACACGATATGAAAATTCAAACTGAATAAGTAAAAGAAAGACAACATATGTCAAAGGTGTCGTCAAAATGAAAAGGTTTATACAATACAGCAACAGATAGTGCTAAAATAACAAATTGGTTTTGCTTAAATCACAAAAATAATTTGCACATCCTTCTAAAAGAATTACAATTGTACAAAGTTAAGCTAATGAGGAAATCAATAAACTGTATAACCACCTCATGTAAAAAACTTAAGTTGTTAGAGAAGTAATGGTGTTATTATTAACTTTAGGTTTGTGTAACATCTCCACATGTGAGCGCATGACTTTTTCCATGAACAGAACATGTGGAAAACCTGGTAGTGATGGATGACAGTAAGATTCACAGTAAGTATGTATGTTTGTGGGAGCATGGATGAAGAATTGAGAAGAGTAAAGAAGCAAACATGGAAGATAACTCCATTATGCATCATGTGAACTATAAGGTTGGAAATGAATAGTAGGTATTCAAGGGAAGGATACAACACCCTTCTTTTGTAAAGTACAGGTGTCCAGAATCTTTCAATTCATGGTCTAGGTCTATTATGTAGGACAACCAAGACTTCCTTTGGAATTTGTGGATGTTATGATGTAGTAAGTATGTGGAGGAACCTGAAGTTCCCTTTTATACTTCTAATGTACTCCTTGGTACTATTTATTACCACCCGGTTCAAATATGTGACATATTTTTCTTTTTGGTACGTTCCTAAATGAGTGACACTTCTAAATTTACAATTAACTTTACACTCTCCATTTTACCCCTAATGAGAAGCCTTATAACCATTCTCCATCATACCCACAATGAAAATATTGTATAACAACACAAACAATATAGCATGGTTAAGGTCACAAGCTTCAAATGTTTTATAGTCATACAAATGCTATGTATGTTTTAAACCAATTGTTTCATGAGTCTTTTCTTAAATTTCGTGTTGATTCATACTATGACATTAAATTGGAACAACAGGAGAAATAAATTAACTAAGTTTAATTCACAACGAAAATTCTGTAATGAGCAAATCAAAACCACATTCCCCAATGGACTACTAAGATTTCCCATCCCCTCTCCCCTATACAATAACAATGCTCAGTGTAATCCAAAAAAGGGGTCTAGGGAGGGTGATGTTTACGTAATCTTACCATCTTATGAGGGTAGAGAGGTTGTTTTAATAGACTCTTGGCTCAAGCAAAGCACATAAAAAACAGTATGAAAAGTAAATATAGTACTAAAAGAAACCAAATAGAAAATAATTAAAAATAAAAAAGAACAACAGCAACAACACATACGACGATATCCGAAACAAAAGAAACAACAAGTACTAATAAAATTGAAGGATAAATTAATAGCCAATAGAAGAGTAACAACAACATACCCAATGTAATCTCACAAAGTGGGGTCTAGGGAGGGTAGATGTATGCAGACCTTACCCCTACCCTGGAGTTAGAGAGGTTATTTCGATATAACATCGACTCGATGAAACACATACAAAAGCATTTCGGAAAAGGAAATAACAAAAATAAAGTAGTCATGGAAAAATACTATAGAAAGCATGACAAAGCATCTTGCACAATAATAAAAATAAGGCTTAAGTCATACACAGACCTTAAAGTTGTCCTAATATTTCATTTAGCCACCCCAATTCAATCTTTTCCTATTGAACACCTATACTGCAGTAAATTTGTACCTAGTAGACATTTTTTGTTGACATGGCACTATGTGTGTAATACACACACCTAAAGAGCGTGGAAGACATCATTTACTTAAAAAAAAGGATTTTTTTTTAAAAATTAAAGTAATATCTCCTCTTCTTCTTTACTCAACTTAACCACCATTGCTACCAACTTTCCTCCATCACCATTCTTTCTCCGGTCATTTTTTTTATCTTTTCTTTTTCAAGCCATCGTTTTTTCCCCTTCTTTCACTACCCACCACCGACATCACACATATTTAAATATATTGTGGTAAGAAATAGAATCAAAAATAAATTTGAGAAAACTTCATTTTTTCCGACGAATCTGAAATTATTTTTTTCAAAATCGTTAAGAAATTTAAATCCTAAAGAACTCACAACATAGAAGAAAAAAAGTATCAACAAATCTAAATTTATATTTAAGAAAGTAGTGAGATTGGGAGAAATACCAATTACAATAATGAGTAAGATTCAAGGAGAAGGATAGGTGGATGGATGGAAAACAAATTCATATAATTTTGAATTGAAAGGAAAAAGAGTCAAATTCAAAATTACTATCGAAATGCTTCGATTTTGTGTCTCGTGCTAAGGGAAATGGTGAACGGATGTCAGGAGAGGGATGGGGTGGGATGTTCTGGGAAGAAGAAGAAGAAAAGGGGAAAGAAATATTTTTTTTAATTATTTTTTTTAGTGAAAACATATTTTTTGTTTATTTTATTTTTTTTAATTTATGTTTAAGTGTTTTTATGGGCCCAATACCACATGTCTCTTTTTTATTAGCTATTATGCCACGTCAGCAGCGAGTGTAGGACACTCTCTTTACTTTTACTTAATTGTCAAGATATGTTCAATAGGTAATTTTTTTTAAATAAAAAAAGTGTTCAATTGGAACAAGCTTAAAAAATAGGTGTCTAAATGAAATATGTGGACAACTTTAGGTGGCTACAGATGACTTAAGCCTAAAAATAATGATAAAGGAATCCAAGCAACGCTCAACTACTTACTAATCTTCTATCCTAATCGTTGACCTCCATTCTTTCGGTCTAGGGTGATGTACTAGGTGAGTTGTAGAATTTCATGTGTTGTCTAATCACCTCTCCCTAATACTTCTTCGGCCTAACTCTATAGTCCTAACTCTCCTCAGACCCATCTATTGGTAAAATATCGTTAGTATCTTAAAAGAAAAGGAAGAATCTTTAAATACTCTTTTGTCTATTATTAAAGTTGGTCAAAGGAATTCATTATATATTATAGTCCTATATTTTATTAGCCTTAACGAATTCCTACTAAGAATTTTTTCAAAGTTGCCAACGGTTATTATAGCGGTGGGTTTATAGCCTTTATGGCATTTATCAAATATTGATCGTGCACTATCTGAAGTAATGTATGGCAATTGAGTCAATAGCCTTTATGGCTTATTACACTTTGAATGTGCATAATGTGCACGGTTTGAACTCTCTATTTGTTGATCTATATATAGTAATTTTATTTTAGCTAAAGGGGGGAGAAAACAAAATCTTCTTTATTGTTTTGTGATGCTGGATTTTTCTTTTTAAGTTAAATTTTTTTGTTAGTTCTGGCTCCTACTTTTAATACTAGAAGATCTTGTTGAATCCTAGGGGATACACCTCAACCGGTGAAATATCCTTATGGATAGTGAAATAGGCATGCTCAAGCTACAAGATTCCGTGTTTTCTATCAATATTTTCCAACACTAGCATAGTCAGCCTCTCACATCTCCTCACTAGGCATTTGTGAATCTTCATTTATAAGCTTAATAAATACCATGTAAAGACATCAAAGGATAAGCAGCATCCAATAAATGCAATACAGACCAAATCCAACTCTTATTGTTTAAACACATTTAATGACATGAAAGATAATTTACTGAAGTTACCAAAATGAGGGCATACTGTAACTAGGTAAACACATTGGTGCAACACTTTGTCCAAAGTTGGTGCAGTAAGTTTTGAGAATATATTGAACTCAACCTGAGCCATTCTTCCATCATTGATGACAGAACATCATAATTGAAGGGGACGACTAAGCCAAATGCAGTATTCAGTATCTGAATCCATTTGATCCTTGTAAATTTATCCAAGGCCTCTGATATACAGCTTGAGCATAAAATTAAATAGCCCACACTTAATAGGAGCCCCTGGGGAGTAGAGCGGATTCTTCACCACATATTCAACATAAAAATTGTAAATATACTTCAAAGATTCCCTCAGATCACCAGTCCTAGGATGTGTGACCAGGATCATCTTTATTTCGGACATATTCTTCACAAGCTTGAACTATCTCAGTCTCGCCTCCCTAATTTTGTCCACCACAAAGGTCACTCCTACCTTGTCCCGAATATCTTTGTTCCTAATCCTATTTCTCCTAGTATGATCATACATCAATCTTAACATCCTCATTTCTGCTACTTTCATCTTTTGTACGTGCAAGGAAATGCATAAAGAAGCTACATAATTCTCTACTAACTTATCCAGTATTATTTCAGAAGACAACACCTTTACTCCACAGAGTCAACATAATATGCACCATTCGAAATCAGCCAAATCTGATGTGTCATTTCACTTGGTTGTTTCACGAGAGTTTTGCCTCAGTTAATTTTACGTCCTATAATTAGTGGCATTTACTTGTTTAATTTTCCACGAGACTAAATCAACAAAAATAATCAAAATCAGCACTTGTTGAATAAGAAACATATATACTTAACCTTTTAAGCTATGTAGCCAAAAGAACTCTAGTGCTCACCACTACTATACTGGACAAAATCATCTCCTAGTGATAATTCTGACATATCAAGTTCCTCATCCACTTCCTAAAATCAAAGAAGGAAATGATCAAAATCATTATATAATGTCCTGCAAATACGGAAAGAAACAAAAGATTGGGTACCTTGAAAATAGCAGCACAACAAGGACCTCTAACAGCAGACGGGTGCACAAATTCTGCAAATACTTTCCACGTCAGGTGATTCAAAACCCTTAACATCTGGTCATAGCTTCCCACTGCTAAAAACTGGCTGCAAGGTGACCATGAAACACTTTTTACTCCTAGTCCACTCTCATATGCTTGATACTTAGCCAGGCACCTCCCATCTGGAGAATAGATCAAAACCTAAAGAAAACGGAACATTCAAAGCCTTTCCATATTTCTTACATTAGAGATGATTTTACATAACCATTTTAAGTGATGAAGAAAATATCAGTTTCAGAACATTTTTTGAGGTTTCCCCAGAAATGAGGAAAGTACATCTATACGAGAAGCTATAAACAGTACATGGTGACTACCTTGTACTCAAGAGGAGAATCCCAGATGACTATAGCACTGTCATCTGCAGACCACTGAACATCAGCCAAATCTAATGTATCGACAGCAAAAACACCCATTATCTCCCATGTATGACAAGATAGCAGATTAACATAATCCTTGCAATCACGTCTGGTGCAAATAGCAGCAAACTTTCCATCCTTGGTAAATGATACCCCCTTAGACCCATGTTTTGGCCATTGAACATGTATGCATGCCGTGTTAACCAGCGACCAAACAGTTAACCGTAATTGAAAGTCAGATGTGGTGAGTATGTGACGACTGTCTGGACTCCACCTAGCATAAGCAACTCCTGCAGGACCTTCATCTATTTTACACGTCCACTCAGGTTGTGTCAAAGACCATGCTTGTATCATAGGTTTCTTGTAAAGACCACAAAGTATATATTCGGAATCAGGGGCCCATTCAATGTATGTAATCTTGTCCAGACATGAAAACAGTTGCACCACCTGAAGACCCAAAATTGACATAAAATGACAGTGAGATCACAAACCTACTGACCTTGCATACTCATTGAGTAAAACAGCTCTTTCTTTTGAATAACTATCACATTTTGCTATTTCGCTTTCTTGGTACATTGTTGACTTCTCATCTGACATGACTTCCATTCTATGAGTTCTTTTGAGGCATCATAAACCAACCTAGGGTGCCATTAAGTTGATAGAGTTCAAATTTCATAACACACAAATAATTTGTGAGCGTTGAAGAATTTTAGCACATGATAAAGGCAGATTTTTTCTTCTAAGTTGTCTTCTTTAATACTATTATAACATATTGTGAGCTTCACGTCCCTTCAGCTTATTCACGCATAAAAGAGCAGTTTTTCAGTGATATCACAAATCTTGAGACAATAAAACCATTCAAATCTATTTGGTATTACAGATAAAGCTGTGACCTTTCCTTTTAGTTGTGTCAGTGTCAAATGTAAAAGACAGAGAATGAGGTGTCCAAAGAGATATACCTAACAGCAACATCCCTCTTTTATGTATATTACATTGTTCTGTAATCAGCTTGTTACAGACAGTAAAAGAATGAAATGAATCAAGTCTAACATATTCCATTCTCTAATAACTTTAGTTTTGAGATGATTTGTTAACTTAATTCAATACAACTTCTTCCTTAGCCGCGAGATGAACATGATGGTAAGGTCAAATTCTGAACTTTATGTACTGATTCAATAGGGTTATTATATTAAAATGCTGCCCTGTTGTCTAAGATTAATTTTTTCAAGAACGTAATAAACAGGTTTGCAACTGCTGAATTTAGCGGAATTTCCACAATTAAACATTCAGTAAAGTAAAAATTCATTGAATGTGACAAAAATAGAAAAAATGCAAAAAACCTTGAGTGAGAGAACATCACGAATGACGAGGCGATAATCGACAGCGACAGCGAGAAATCGAGCATTTGGTGAGAAAGCGTATGAACCAGTTTGCTTATAAGCTTCTGTAAACTCCATTAGAGGTCAACTCGAGATTGCATAAGCTATAAAAGAAACCCACATCTACTGGACACCCACATTGCTTGATTTTTTTTTCTACTTTGTTGGTCAACAGATTTCAAATTAAGGTGAACGGATGGATCTGTTGGAGAATGGAGTTCGTCGATCTCTCTGATAGCGAAAGTGAAAGTGTTCGAATGAATTTTGAAATGTGAGAGGGACTTTAAATTTTTGTAGGGCTTATTTGTGTGCCATTAAGGAAGCTATTAATCTTAATTATTTGAATTTCAATCTCAACTCCATTGATTATTTATAATAAGTATTAATTATTCAATCCAGTATTCACTATTTCTTTTTATAATGGTGGATTCCACAAAAAAATTACTTTTTTACATAATTTAATTTAAGGGCAATAGAAAAGATCTCCTTACTATCTCCAAAAAAAGTTTAATTTAATACAACAAAAATCGTCTCAAAATTTCATTCATAACATTGAAGAATTACAAACTACAAATATAAGCGGAATCTCAAAAATAAAGTGTTCAAAATATTTACCAATCAAATTGTATATTGATTCGTGATGTTTCAATTATTGGGGATGATAGATCATTACTAGATCTATCTTTCCACGAATAAAAGAGAAATTAAGTGTCAAAGTTTGATAAATTCTTGTTTTGTATAAATTGTACATGCGTATATAAATGTCTTTTATAATTTATTATAGTATTATAGATTGATGTATAATATTATATATGAAAAAGGGCCTAAAAACTTTTTAACTATGCGAAATGATATAAAATTATCATTCGTTTATCTTTCGAGCCTAAAATACTCTTGACGTCAAGTTTTGACTCTATTATACCCCTATATTTAACAGTTAAAATAATAACCTCATTAGAAAATTCATTTACGATGTGTCGCTGTCTTATTGGCTACTCTAATAATTTAAGATTTTTCACATGCACAAAAAATAAGAATAGCATATAGAGTGTGGAGGAAAATATTGTTTACTTGCATATATATCAATTACAAGAAAATAAGTAACATATTATTTATTTTTCTAAAAAAATATTTTCAATACATCTGTAGACTATAGTTTTGTATAACTTATTTTCCTAAAGATAATATCTTTATTTGACCAAACAAACTTGAGAAAGTTTGAAAACATCAAGTGATGTAGATAAGGGGAATCATATAGTTGATCTCAAAATGTCAAGGTCCTAAATCTAGACTTTACTATCCTCCCCCTCACTTGAAACACCCGTCTACCACTAAAGTTAAAAAGAAATCATGCAATGAATCTGATTGTCACGTGCACAAACTTCTAATGTAAATATTATAATTCAAATAAATAGCACGTTTAAAATAAAGTTGTCTTTCAAGTTGATAGAAGATTAAAATGAAGGTGATTTGGGAAATTTTCTCTGCTTGTATTCATAATAATGAGATAACTTTATACAAACTAACTAAGGATTATGTTGCAAAATATAAAAGACTACAAGATAAATAGCAAAACTTTGTAACAGATTGTAACTAAATTATGTACAGATCATCTAATCTATAAAATATTTTATTCCTTGCTTTTGCTGTATTGTGTAGCTACTGGGCTGATTCCTTGTTTTTGCTGTATTGTGTAGCTACTGGGCTGAATGTTATTTGTGACCCATTTGTCTTCCATCAGCCCATATCAAACCTTAGTCATCATTCGACAAGATCTAGAAGCATCAATGCTTGTCCCAATCATTTCATCTTCTTTCTTTGTGTCAATGGTGGAAGAAGAAATCTTCTTCTCTCCAACATCCCCCCTCAAGTTGGAGGAGATGGAAATCACACCCAACTTGTCCAAGATGCGTTGATGAGAGCCCCCATTGAGAGGCTTGGTGAACAGATCGGCGAGCTGACCTTCCGATGGAACAAAAGAAAGGGAAATAAGGCCAGAAAGAAATTGTTGACGAACAAAATGGCAATCCAAATCCACGTGTTTTGTACGCTCATGAAACACCGGATTACGAGCAATGTGAATGGCAGCCTTGCTATCAGATTGAACAGGGACAGGAAGGTCTGGTGGAACAGAGAGGTCCTCAAGAAGACGTACCAACCATGTGAGTTCAGCTGTTACACGGCGCATTGAACGATACTCTGCTTCAACAGAGGAAAGTGAAATGGAAGCTTGTTTCTTTGACTTCCAAGAAATAGGAGCACCACCTAATGTGATGAAGAAACCACTAACAGATCTTCGGGAGTCTTTGCAGGAAGCCCAATCGGCATCACAAAAGGCAAGCAAATCAAAAGAAGGATCAGCAGACAAGAGAATACCTTGACCAGGATCGGACTTGAGGTATCGCAACACCCGCAGTGCAGCGGAAAAATGAGACATAGTAGGACGCTGCATATATTGGCTGAGACAAAGAACCTCAAAATGAGAGATCAGGCCGAGTATGAGTAAGATAATTTAATTTGCCTATCAAAGTTCTGTAAATAGTAGGATTATCCAATAATAGCCCATCATCATGTTGTAGTTTGGAATAAGGGTCTAGTGGAGAAGATACCACAATTCCGGAAGAATCAAACTCGCCTAAAAGATCCTGAGTGAATTTACGCTGACATAAAATGAAGACCTGGTTCTCTCTAAACACTTCGATACCTAAGAAATAGTGAGTGTCTCCCAAATTCTTAACCCGAAACTCAGAGTTGAGGAAAGTAGTGATAAAAGCAATCTCAGAGGTGTCACTCCTAGTTAGCAATATGTCATCTACATACACAACTAAGATTGATATAAGATCACCATTTTTCTTAAAGAATAAAGAATAGTCATTAAGAGAACTAGAGTACCCTTTATATGCCAAAGCACCAGCAAGTCGGGCATACCACTGTCGTGAAGCCTGCTTTAATCCATAGAGGGACTTCTTCAAAAGACAAACATGGTTTGGAGAAGGTGGAGAAAACCCAGTAGGAAATCTCATGCACACTTCCTCTTGTAGTTCTCCATGCAGAAACACATTATTTACATCAAGTTGAGACACTTGTCATCCCTTCTTTGCGGCAATAGTGAGCAAGCATCTGATAGTGTTGATCTTCACCACTAGAGAAAAAGTCTCACTAAAGTCAACACCTTCTTTCTGAATGTCCCCCCTAACCACCAATCTAGCTTTCAGTCTTTCAATAGACCCATCTGAGTTTTGCTTGACCTTGTAAACCCATTTACATGGCAAAGGTCTTTTTCCCGATGGCAATTGAACCACCTCCCAAGTGTTATTTAAATGAAGAGCTGCAATTTCTGTTTCCATTGCCTCTTGCCATCCTGGATGAGTACAAGCTTCAATAAAACTCTTAGGCTCTCTGATTGATGACAAAGACTGCATGATATTCTGATTTGGGACAGTCAAAGCACTAAAAGAGAACACATTAGGACTATGAGAATGAACAAACAAGAGTTAGTGACATCAGTGAGTAAAATTGAGTTGCAAACAAAATCCTTAAGATAGGATGGTTGTTGACTCAATCTGGTGGATCTTCGAGGAGAGGGAGAAACTACGGGGGAAGCAGGAGGAATGGGTGATATTGCGACTGGAGGATTTGAAGATGAAGCAGTTATATCAGGTGGGGAAGGGAAAGGATTAGAAAGGTTTGCTTAGTCGGAGAAGAGGTTTCTGAATCTGGAATAGGAATAGTTGGGGAAAAGAAAGGATTTTGGATAGCATGAGCAGAATCAACAGAAAAAGGGAAATGGTCCTCATGAAATTTAATATCTCTTGAGATGAAAATGTTTCGATTTGCTAACTCCATAACCTTGTAACCCTTATGTCCAGAAGGATAACCCAGAAAAATACATTCCCTTGCCCTAGATTGGAATTTATCCCTACTATAAGGCAAAGTAGAGACAAAGCAAAGACAACCAAAAACTTTAAGATGTGAATAAAGAGGTGGAGTACCAATAAGAATCTCATAAGGAGTCTTTCCAACAATAGCTTTAGAAGGTAACCTGCTGATCAAATGAGTAGCAGTTAGAATGCATTCACCCCAATATTGAATATGAAGATTAGCTTGAAAAAATAGTCCCCTAGCAATTTCCAAAAGGTGTTTATGTTTCCTTTCCACAACTCCATTCTGTTGAGGTGTGGCAACACAATATCTCTCATGAAGAATTCCTTGAGAGAGTAAGAATTTAGTCTCTTGACTTCCCCTTCCTAACTCTAAGGCATTGTCAGATCTGATTCTTTTCACCTTTAATTCAAATTGTCTCTCCACCATAGCTAGAAAATCCTTAAGAACTGGAAAAGCATTGTTTTTAGTCTTTAAGAGGAAAGTCCATGTTCCCCTACTAAAATCATCTACTATGGTCAAAAAATAATTGTAGCCATCATGAGTGGAAGATCTTAAAGGTCCCCATGTGTCAATATGTATCAACTCAAAGATCCTTTTAGATTTAATGCTACTCACAAGGAAAGGTAGCCTGTTTTGTCTAGCTTTAGGACAGACAAGACATATGTAAGGAGAAGTATAGGGAAAAGAAATGAAGGCAAGATTTTTCATTGTTGAAAAAGGCAAATGCCCTAGTCTTACATGTCATAAAGCTACATCAGAAATAACATAAGCAGAAATAGTACCTGTAACAGGCCTAATATTAGAGCTAGAAACGGAAACAGCTAAATTACTGGAAATATTTCCTTTTTGAATTGAAACTAGATCACTAGGAACAACTTTGGAATTTCTTCCTTTTTCAAAAGAGACAGCTTATTTAAGAGAGTCTGATTGCATCCTAGGAGATTGGAGAAAATAAAGACCATCAACTACTTCACCAAAAACTTGTTCCTTCTTCATTGAATGGCCCTGTAAGACACAAGCACTAGGAGTAAATAAAACAGTGCAATTGAGATGATTAGCTAACTTATGAACCGATAATAAGTTATATGTGAACTCCAGAACATATAGGACATTATCAATAGTGAGATTAGGCAAAATTCTAACTCTGCGTGCGTGTGTGACATTGAGCTTAAAAGAGTTAGGTAAACTGAGATGTAGAGGCAGAGACAAAAGAATGAGAGATATAAAGGATTTAAAGTCAAAACACATGTGCTCAGAGGCTCCTAAGTCAATAATCCAAGTTCTGGAATTATGGACTGTAAAACATGACCCTGAGTATTTTAGAATTGTACCGGCAACTGCATTTGCATTGATCGGTGCCCCTGAACAGGTTCCCTGGTTGTTCCTCACATCCATCCTGACTTGATCGACTAGATTTGAATATTGTTCTTTGCTCATAAACTGGTTATAATTCTCTCTAGTAGGAAATTGAGGATTCCACATGTTCCTTGAATCCTCATGATTCCGACTGAAAGCGTCAGCCTCTTCCCCTGCAATCACAGCATTCCCTTTGGCCAAATTCTGAGGATTCTTTGTCTTAGTGAACTCAAAATCATCTGGGAATCCAATCAACCTAAAACAGTCATCATACACATGTCCTGTTTTGCCACAGTAGGTACAACTCACATTTGGATTGTATTTCACTCTCCTTGGTTTGTTTCTAGGAAATGTTCTTCCAAACTTTTGATTTCCAGAATTCCCAACCTTTGGTGTTGCTTGAGTACCTTTAAATGGTGGGTTTCCAGATCTGTAATTTCCTCTTCCTTGACCAGCCACCATGAAAGAAGAAGCATCGACTGTGTTACCAACATTAACATAAGCTTCCTTTTGGCTTTCATCCTGCAAAACTAAGGCATAAGCACTGTTAATGGAAGGTAATGGATTGATCATTAAAATAGTTCCTCTGGCTTGAGTATATGTGTCATTCAAACCCATCAAAAATTGTACAAGTTGTTGATCCTACAAAGACTTGATGAGTTTACCCTTCCCTTCACATGTGCACACACAACTACAAGATGACAATAGATCTAGAGAATCCAGCTCATCCCACAAACGTTTGAGCTTGGTGAAGTATCCTGCTACATCATTGTTTCCCTGTACTAAACTTGATATTTCCTTTTGCAGGTGATAGAGCTTAGCTCCATTGGATCTCCCAAACCTTTGCTCTAGGCTTTACCACAACTCCTTTGCTGTTTTGGTGTAGATCACACTGTCTCCAATGTCTTTAGACATGCATTCAACAACCAAGACATCACCATGTCATTACAACAACTCCATTGCTCATAATCTGGAGCAAGCAGATCTGGAGCTTTGCAAACCCCATTGATGAAACCCAATTTCTTTTTAGCTGAAAGAGCAATAAGAATGGATCGTCTCCATCCTGTGAAACCTCTACCATCAAAAGTTGAGTTGATCAAGTTCATTCCAAGCGAATCTGAGTTACTCAAATGATAAGGATGGGTATTACCAATGGTTCCATTGTTTCCATCCTTTTTGGATTGTGATTGTGTTGGGAGAGGATTATCGCCCATGATTGATTAAAAATTTTTTTGGAAGATTGAAGATGGTTAGATCGAGCTATGCTCTGATACCATGATAGAAGATTAAAATGAAGGTGATTTTGGAAATTTTCTCTGCTTGTATTCATAATAATGAGATAACTTTATACAAAATAACTAAGGACTATGTTGCAAAATATAAAAGACTACAAGATAAATAGCAAAACTTTGTAACAGATTGTAACTAAATTATGTACAGATCATCTAATCTATAAAATATTTTATTCCTTGCTTTTGCTGTATTGTGAAGCTACTGGGCTGATTCCTTGTTTTTGCTGTGTTGTGTAGCTACTGGGCTGAATGTTATTTGTGACCCATTTGTCTTCCATCAGCCCACTTCAGCCCATATCAAACCTTAGTCATCATCCGACAAGATCTAGAAGCATCAATGCTTGTCCCAATCATTTCATCTTCTTTCTTTGTGTCAATGGTGGAAGAAGAAATCTTCTTCTCTCCAACACAAGTAAAAACAAAGTTATAAACGGGAGTAGGAAGGTCGTTGAGATGATAAACAGCTACCTCACAATTCTCCACAAGATGCTTCAAAAACGAAGATAATAGAACGTATCATGATATTCGGGTTCATAACCTACAAAAATTTGTACAAGCAAGGGTGAGTACCAAACCACACAGTACCCAACAAGCAAACCTCTAAACACAAGATAAGAGAACAAAATACGGGTACTCCTTACACCCTATCCGAACCTCTACACTACAACATGCATAAAACCAACTCAACCTAACAGTTTTAACAACAATCTGACAGATTAGAATTGTCAATAATAACTCAATATTCGTCAGTCACAGATTTTACAGAAAATCACTCACAAGATTAGCAAAACACAAGTTCAAGTTCATCAATGATCAAAATGTGCAATGCCATGAAATGCAATGTCAAATACAGTGATGCATGTCTGACCTAATGATACACACTCGTTGTCTCTCAGTCTAGGACCCATGGGGGACATATATGCTCATGCATTCATCGCGGTGTGCGATACAACCCTCGATAATAAAATCATCGCGGCGTGCGATACGTCCCTCGAAATGCAATATCCATCGCGGCGCGCGATACGGCCCTCGAAATGGTACATCCTCTAATCACATAACACTTATCACAACCATGTCTCAGATGC
This sequence comes from Solanum peruvianum, assembly GCA_027705065.1. Classification (NCBI taxonomy): domain Eukaryota; kingdom Viridiplantae; phylum Streptophyta; class Magnoliopsida; order Solanales; family Solanaceae; genus Solanum; species Solanum peruvianum. The sequence goes on from JAKWJD010001757.1 coordinate 49,424,975, forward strand.
AATGCAAATGATAGGCTCTCAAACAAATAATGAGGAAAATAACCATTTTGATAACAATGCACAATTCACAACAATGCAATCGTAATACAGTATCAACAAATAAACAATAAGCCTCCAAATCATTCTCAAACGTCACACAAGGAAATATACAAATTTCGTACGCTTAACAAGAGTTTAGAAATCCACTTGCCTCAAATAAACGAACAATCACTTCGGGACTTGAGGCTTCCCCTTTCGTTGAGCCAATCTATTCAAGTACATAGTTACAATAAGAATCTGAAACTAACAACACTCATATCACTATAGATTTAGCTTAGATCCAAAAGCTTACCCAAATTTATAATTAAGTTCCTAAGTCTTGATGCCCATTAACTTGTCAATTCTTTCAATTCCTTCAAATATCGTAAATCTAATGACGTTCACAAAAATACGATACTCCAAATATTTAATTACCTATTTTAATATATCAAAACTAAAATTATAATATGATAATAACAGAAAAAATTACAAGTTTTTAAAACTACTGATCATGAAACCAATAGTGGAAATCGATAAACTCAAAGGCCTTAATATGCATAGTAACATTCTAAACCATTTAGTGAGCATTCAAGTTAATTACTACCAGGAACTGTAGGTAACACGTCAGAAAAATTTACATGCATTATTTGGGATAATTTCAGAGATATAAAATAAATGCATATACATATATATCTTGTTATTGACTTGTCTAAAGTTTTAAATTTTTAGATAAACAAGTAATTAGTCAATAACTAAGGAATTAGTTGGGTAGGTTAACCAGGAATAAAAACAATGCATATATTAGTATTTTAAAGTTAACTTTTTGATAAGAAAGAGTTATCAAAAAGAGTTAATATTTTTTTCTTGTTTACAATGTAATATTCTTTAATGTCATAGAACTTTTAAGTTCACACACTAATATTATTATTTATATAAAAAAGAGATCATTAAAATAAATTAGATTTTAGACACATATTGACAATATTACCATTGATATTATTGTAAAAACTCTACTTATTAATATGACATTTAAAGTAGTTTAATTTAAATTTCAAAATATTTTGAAGAGTTGTCATTCTTTCTTTTTTTGTTCTTAACAATTATTTTGTACTTTTTAGTTATTATTTTTGCAAATTTTAATATTGTTTAAACTATAATAAAATAAAAAAAATTACCATCAATAAAATTTCGAGGTCCTAAATCCAAACTTTACTAGCCTCTCCTCTCCCAGGAGCCACCCCTCCACCCTGATATTTCAATCAAATATTTTAGAACCTCAATAATGATAACATAACAATGAACAAGAACATTAAAGATAATAATGCACTTCATTACCAAATGTGAAATTGCTCTTCAAATTTTGCCATAATAATCGCATTCACAAATTAAAATTAGTAATTTTTCAAAGTTATGCCTGAGATTTGAGACGATTCTTGTTACTTTGAATTCGTCTCATCGCGATCCATCGCTTGGCTCAGTGTTAGGATTTTTCGGAGTTGGGGTGGGTTGTGTTTCCATCGAAGCTTTGTCCTTAATCTCATCCTTTAAGCCAATTCAGGTAAATCATTGAAAATTTTGATTAAATTATGTAAAGTAATTTTAGGAATTGTCCTAAAGTGTAGTTATATCTTAACTTCATCCAATGGTTTGAATTTGGAGATTTCATGTTGGAGGTTTCAAGTTTGATACTCTTAGCCGTCGAAAGAAAAAGATTTGTCTATCAGATAGAGCTCGTCCGCTGAGCTTGTTTAATGCAGATTACCTATGTGATTCGCCGATAGTAGCGAATTTTTTACCATATGCAACCCAAATAATAGCACTAGCAGATTTTTCGTATCATTAAGAAAATTGTAATCTAAATCAATGTAATGTAATCTAATTTTTTACCATGTGCAACCCAAATAATAGTTGTTAGATGAAGTGCAAAAAAAAATTAACTACACTTTTGCGAAAACTAAAGAGAGGCCGAAACCATTGGAATGATTTCAAAAGGTCTAATTTTGCTTATGCATCATAGATAATAGAAAAATTAGCATGATTTAACTTCTCAAAATTAATCGACTGAATTGAAGTATTGACTTCCCTAGTAGCAATTGTACCTTCAAATAATTTTGAAATTAAGATTTTCAGTAAAGAATATCAATGATCACCGTAAAAAGTACAATTATACAGCTAGCAGGGTTAAAACACATGACCTCAAAGAAGTTTTATATCACACTAATTAACCATTGTATTTAAACCTTCACCTTGTGTTAAGAGGTGTTAGTACTTCTTTATGACCTCAAAGAAGTTTTATATCACACTAATTAACCATTGTATTTAAACCTTCACCTTGTGTTAAGAGGTGTTAGTACTTCTTTATGTATATATTTATTAAATCAAAATTTTGCTTATATATATAGTGTTATTTTCGACGATAGGGAATTGTTTGACACTCCTCGAGCAAGGATACGTGGCTCCGCCCTTGTCTCTAAGGGGTCGTTAGGTGGGCCGTAAAATAATCATTTTTTACGCACAAGTTAAAAATACGACCAAATAAGAGATTCTAGACTATAAAGACACCACTCACAAAAGCGTCTTAAAAGACTTCTAAATTTTAGTAATTTGAGGTGTATGAAAAGAGCTTTAAGAGTTGAGGGTGACTTCAACTTTTATTTTGACTCGATCTACCTTGAGAGTTAGATGGTTATGTAGTTTATTGTGATACTTTAAGAGTTGTCTTGGGATATGTGTTGGTGAAATAAGAATAAGGTAATTGTCTAGACGAAGAAGCATAAAAGAATTATTCGATTCATTATTTGGATTAAGCTACTGTGGTTTTTATCTTCAAAAAATTGGCATCACCAGTGTATGGAGAGCACTATAATGTCTTCACTAATCACAATAGATTGCTGTATATTTTCAAGAAATATGAGTTGAATATCTGACATAAAAAATTGTTGGTGTAACATCTCGCAACTTGAAATAGCTAAAAAGAAGCTAGCAACTGAAAAACAATCTTTTTGGAAAGTATGAGGAAATATGGAAAAATTTGGTGGTAAATTAAAGTTGAGTTTTGGTCTAATTCAAACGATCATAACTCTTAGATCAGGAGGAGATAGGTGTAGTTCTAGATATGGTTAGAAAGGTCTTGGAAGTATCTTTCCAACGCCACCAAATTTGGGCGATTTTGAGTCTGTATGAGTGAGTTATGTCTTTCGTAAGTTGGGTTGTTGGATTAAGGAAAGTCCAATTTGGGTTTTGGAAGGGCAGGATTGTTTTTTCCATACCTAATTAAATCAATTCATTTTAAGGGATTAATTGGTGTAAAAACTAGACTTGGTTCAGTTTATAGAGTTGACAATTAACGTTACGGCTTTTGGAGAAAGAACGCAAGAGGAGAAGCAAGAATTTTCCAAGAAATGATTGATTGATTGTGGATTTCTTCGGGGGTGATCCCTAAAAAGGTGTGTGAGTCTCTCATAGTGTTAGGTTCATTCACCCACGCGCCGAAGATGTTTAGTTCAGCTCAATTCATCCTAAAAGAGTTTTGAAAGTTGATGTTCTTGAAATGAATTCTTGAATTTGAATGTTATTCTTGAATTGGGTTCAATTGTAGAGTTTATAAGATCTTTCTGATGAAATTTAGAGTTGTTTGGAGTTAGGTTCTTGATTATATATATTGGGTATTAGGATTTAAAATGAATTTGAGAGAAATATTCTAGTTTAGGCAATTATGTTGTAATTACGTCACACACACACACACACACACAAAACACACAACACACACACACACACTTACACGACACACACACAAAAAAATATATGACAAATATACAAATACAATCAACCTCTCTCCTCCCTATCTCAATCTTGCTCGCCAGATAATACATATGTATACCATTTATATATGTATACACACACAATTATATGACAAATATACAAATACAATTAGCCTCTCTCCTTCCTATCTCAATCTCGCTCGCCAGATATACAAATACATATGTATATCAGTTATATATATACAATTCTCTGACAAATATACATATACATATACAGTTCGTCTCTCTCCACTCTTTACCCTCTCTCGCTCACCTCTCTCCTCCCTCTCTCAATCTCGCTCACCAGATATACAAATAGATATGTATACCAAATACATATATACAATTATTTGACAAATACATATACAATTCACCTCTCTCCACTCTCAGTCTTCTCTCGCTTGCCTCTCTCCTCTCTCTCCCAATCTCGTTCGCCTCTTTTCCTTTTTAACATGTAGTAAGTTATTTTTGAGTAACTAGATGCAATAATTCCCCTTTTTTCTATAAACTCGTCAAAAATTTATTAATCCAATAACAATAAGCCAATAACATTTTCTCGATTTAATATATCGATCAATTTATTTTTACACACCCCTAAATATATTATCAAATACATAAAGAGATGGAGAATGTCATGAGCTAGTTCCAATTGCAATAGGAACATATGGATTTTTACAAATCATAATATATAAATGATGGTAGTAAATGATAGTTTAATCTTTCAACATTTATATTCGTGCTTTTATAATATGTATCTTTTGAAAAAATTTGTGTTAAAGAATGTGATAAATCATCTATTTTGATTTTATTTTAATTTTAGAATTCAAGAAAATTAACATACCTATCAATAATTAATACAAGATTAATTGGTTTTAAGAGATTCATTAATATTCACCGACGTGTAAGATTTTTTTTCACACAAGTAAATTTAAAAACTATTTTTCAATAACAATAGTCATTTTATAAATATTTAATTTTGAATAAGAAAATTAGTAGAATAAGGCCGCAATTTGAACACTACATTTAATCTATTAAATCTTAATTAGGATCATAACTCTGTTTAACGAAAAATTTTACACTATGTTGCTCTAGACTTTCGAGATTTTAAAGAAATACAGAATTATCCAATATCTAGTGATTCATTATATATGTTATGTCTGATAGAAAATAAGATGGTTCGATATATTATAGTATTTTCAAGTCAACTTTTAATAAGAGAGTTTTATATTATCTTTTAATAGTAACTCATATATTTTACACATGCCAAAAAGATAGTTAATATTGCCATTTTTTCTTGTTTACAATATAATACTCTTTAATTGCATAAATATTTTAACTTCACACACTAATATTTATGTTACTATTTACATAAATAAGAGATAATTTAAATAAATAAAATGTTAGACACATATTGACAGTACTATCTTTGATATAATAGTAAAAAATCTATTTATTAATATGGCATTTTAAATAGTTTAATTTAAATTTCTAAATATTTTGAAGAATAGTTATTCTTTTTTTCTTTTTCTTTAGCAATTATTTTGTACTTTTTGTTGGGTTTAAGCAAGTTGTAATGGGAAATAAGAATGAATGAGAAATCAAAAAAATAGAAAATCAATTTGGAGGGAAAATAAAAAATATTTTTTTGTATATTTGTTAAAGAAAGGAAAATGTTTGTACTTATATTAGGAAACAATTTCTTCAACTTTTAAAGAGTTAAGTAGAGGGTCTCCTTCGGATCGTTGTCGTCGATCTCGGCCTCGATTTTCGCTTTTGGCATACGATTGATTCATAATATTTTAGGTAAACTTTATACAATCAGTCTCATTAATTAATTTTATTTTTCTTAAATTATATCAGAATGTTAATTAACTAACAAAATTAATTTGTGTTAGCGTAACAAAACTGTTTTCAAAATTCTGGTAGCCGTACAATTTGAATTTTAGTTGATTATAACGGGTCAAGTCAGAAATTCTTTAATAACATATGTCACTTGGATCATGTTTATTAAAATTAGTTAATAATTGATTTTTATTAGTCAGTCATTGGAAATTATATTTAACAAACGATAGTATTATATGCTCATGGGTTGAACAATTAAAGTAGATTGTTTCGATTCCAGTGGTGTGCTAAGCAGTAGTTCGACTTTACTTATTTTATTTAGTTTTCATCTAGTAAATTAAGCTTTGATATATTGGTTTAGATAATTAAATATTAGGTTTATCGAATTAATTAAAATTTTATTACAGTTATACTAATTGGAGGAACTAAGACTCCCTTAGGTTTGAACTTTAGAAAATTAGATGAATCTTTGAGTTTAGGCTAGACATAGAATAAAATAAGTGTTAATAGACAAGTTAACTTATAAATTATGCATATTTACTTGATAGATTGGAATAGTTTAGAGGCATTGAGGAAAGAAAAAGTGTTGGAGAAGTAGTTTGCTTGACTTCGGTTCTTCGGTGGAGGTAGGTCATGCTCTATTATATTTGATAGATAAACTATTAATAGTGATTGATGTGCATTGAGTTATATTGTGAAGTTTTCTATGTACTTTATTGTGTGATTGTGTGGCTTAGTTGTGTGGTTTGTGATCGATCTAAAATTCTGAGACCGTGAAATTAATAATCTTGAACCCTCTTTATCAAAGTGTTGCCTTGAATAAAGAAGACTTGATGAAGTATTGTTAATGAAGTGAAAAGTGGTGATGATAAATGATAAATTAACGATATTATTGGATCGGGTGCCACATTCCGGCATGGTATTATTAGATCATGGTGTCACGTTATACAGGCTATTATTGGATAGGGGGTCACATTTCGACACGATAATATTGGATCGGGGTGTCACGTTCTGACACGATATTATTGGATAGGGTGTCACATTTTGACATCGTATCATTGGATCGGGGTGTCACGTTTCGACAGTAACATTAAAAAGGAAAACGTATTGAATTAACTTAATGTACTCAATCTCAAAGAACTCATTTTCCAAACGAGCGAAGTATAGAGGCATGAGTCCTCATGTGTGAGCTTGATATTGTGATTGATTACGTACTTGCTTCGTTCGTCACTTATTCATGTTGTTTGTTATTATCACCTGCTAAGTGCTATAGTTGAATTTTATACTATTACTTTATGCATATTAGTTATTTGAGTCGGCCAATAATATATAATCAGTACATGTTGTCCTATACTGAGTCCAACTTGTGATTACTTTGTTTTTTCTTTTGTGAAGTGCAATGAGTGTACCAACGACTTCGACTTGCCCTCAGCTTTAGCTAGTCTCCAACATATCAGGTTCCAGGGTGAGTTATTCATTCAAGCTCGTGTTGGATCCTCTTGGTCATGGCATGATGTCCTTAGTTTTTGTACATAAACTATTTTTTCATTTATTTGTGTGTCTTTAATACTCTTAGATTTAGTATTTAAAGATTAGATTTCCTTGATCTGATGATTTTCAGGTTTTGGGAAAGACATATAGTAGACTTTAATAGATTTGTATTTTTTACACTAATAAGATTTAAATTTTCACTTTATAGTTAGTATTTTGTAAGTTGAATGATAAATATATGTTGGGGTTGGATTCATTGGTTCGCCCACCTAGGAGGTTAAATGTAGGTGCCACTCATGACTCGGTCTGGATCGTGCAATAGGTTATTTGGTTTTTTAGTTTCTAAATCTGAATCCAAACTAAAACAAACAAACAAAGTGAATTCTTAATCAAACAAGAAAATCAAAAATTCAATCCAAATTATAATTCAATTTTATTTGATTAGATTTTTCGATTTAATCCAAATAGTGCTCACTCTTACTTGCTAGTCTTGTAGTTCAATTAAATGAAGCCAATAACAAAAAAAAAAATTTAGTTGAAATCAATCAAGCACGATCTAAAATCATGGAGAGAAAGAAATCCAAATAGTAGGAAAGTAAATTATTGATGAAGCTAAGAGATGGAGCGCAAAATGGTGAATACATTGTTGGGTTTTAAAAGGTGTGAATGAAAAATGAAGAGTTGCGGCTTATATGAAGAGTTGTGACTTTATGAAAAGTTGCGACTTTTATAAAAAGTTGTGACTTTTATGAAAAGTTGTGACTTTTTCAAAGGGTTGTGACCTTTGTATTAAGGCGCAAAGAACATTTTCACACTGCTCTTTGTTTTCTATAAATTGAGAGATTTCCTCTCATTTTAAAAAGAATAAAATTTTCTGGACTTCTTTTACTATTACTAAATTTTTAGTATTTTGAGTGTACTACTATCGGTGAGTAAAATCGTTTTATTGTGAGAGGATATATTTCATTAACCTCGGATACTTGAGGGGAATCATTTTCTTAAGGGACAATGTGCATTCAGTGGGCTCAAATTTCTTTTTTAAGAAAAATATTTTGTATATTATTTCTGTTCTGACTCTGATTCTATTTTCTATACTAGTCTTAATTTTCTAGTTTTGAAATTCTCTTTAAACTTTGATGTTTATTATCAAGTTTTTCAAAGTTATTGTTCTAAATCTCTTAGGAAACAAGATGAACAACAATCTTATAGAAATTATTATATTGTTGGTGTCTCTTGTATTCTACTAATCGAGTGAAACATATCATGGAACAAGCATTACAAGGAATTCATATGCTATAATAAGTATCACACGAAACAAGATGAACAACAATCTTAAGAACATTTATTTGTTCCTAATATCGATGGTCTTCAACAAAAAAAAATTGTGTATTAGATCAATGAAGTCACAACAAGCATTTCAAGAAATTCATATGCTATAATGAGTTTCACAACTACGTATTTGTTGCTTTGTTTGAACATTTTTCAGCATGTTAGACATATGCGTCTGTCGGATGGTTTGATTCGATTTTATGTATTATCGATTTGATTTATCGATTTTCAATTTTTGAATTCATTAAATCAATCGGTTATGGTCCTTAACGCTTTCGATTTAAGTTTAACCAATAAGAAACTAATATTTATAAAACAACTATATGGCTTCCAATAATTTTAGCACTATAACCAATTCTTCATGCTAGATATTCTTTTTTGGTCCAAACCATTAGACTCGGTATGCATGCAATTTGATAGTCAAGATGCAATAGGTAGGGCATGGATCATGATGTGTAATAGAAAGTCTCGTCATATAAGACACAAACATATTATCGTTAGAATGTAGTGAAATTATCACAATTAATTATGTAAAGTCAAAGGATTATGTGTCGGATCCACTTGCAAAAAGGTCTAATTAAATAGAAAGTTGAAAGACCATCTAAGGGGATGTGTTTATGATTTAGGACAAGTCATCATGACGATAAATCTGCCTGGGAGACTGAAGATCGCAAGAGCTAGGTTCAAGGAGAAAAATAAAGTTGGGATTGACGGTTCGACATTGTCAACCAACTCAATCCATTCCCATGATGAAGATAATGCTGAGGAACGAGGATACAACATTAAGACTTTTTAATGAGTTAATAAAACTTAAAATAGTTTTTAATTATTTGCTAAGTTTGACAAATTTGACCGAATAGTGTATCTACGCGATAACACATTTAGAAATCACATATGTGAGTGTGAAATTTAATAAGTCGTTTCAAAGCGGAAGATTGTCAAATTCGTCTCTCTATATACTCATGAAACAAGGAGGTGTTATGACTGAAATGAACAGAACCGTAAGAACCATAAACGGCTTACAATATAATAGTTGTTCCTAATATCGACAAAAACTAATTGTGTATTAGATCAGTGAAGTCACAACAAGCATTTCAAGGAATTTAAATGCTATAATTAAGTTTCACAACTTTGTATTTGTTACTTTGTTTGTACCTTTTTCAGCATGTTAGACATATGCATCGGTCTGTTGGTTTGATTCAATTTTATTTATTATCGATTCGATTTATTAATTTTTAATTTATGAATTTATTAAATCAATCAATTTCGGTTCTTAACGCTTTCATTTTTATTAATCAATAAAAAAATACTTATAAAACAAATATATAACTTCCAATAAATAAAAATATTAGTTAATATATATCTGGTTGAGATTAACTAGTCAACCTAAAGAGATCATGATTAGTGGCAAAATCCTACACAATTTTGGTGAAAGAGTCCTAACCCTAAACTCAAATTTAAACCTAACCAATTTAAAAACGCAAAACTTACTTTATTAATTTATTTTATTGATATACAAGAATGCTAAACTTAAATAAACAAAAACCATCTTCTTGACGGAACTTTCTATCTATGAATTGTCAAGTGTTAATTAATATTTTTCACGGGTCCACTGGTCCTCTTGAAAATTTTGTAGTTGGAATCAAATTTAAAATTACAATTGTGTTTTGATTATATTTTTTGCAAAAGAGAGAAGAGACAATTTTATTTAATATTATGAAAATAGAATAGTTGGAAGTTTCGCAAATTCGAAAATTATCATGATAAAGATTGAACTGAAAAAATTATTCCAAAAAAATAAACATATACTATAGTTTTATGGCTAAAGATGTGGTAGTCACAAATTAATGGCAAGAGAAAAGCATGTATAATGTTTGAATCAACTTTAAATCCAGAAGCCTAAGTTCAAATTTGAAATTTTTTACTTTTCGAAGAAGAAAAACAATTTACCTTTAAATACGTGATAAAATAAATTGATGATACGATAAACACATTATAACTTATTCAATATTAGAGGAAAATAATAATCGAGTTCTACACAGAAATTAATACTAATTATGTAACACTACAATCAACCGGGTATCTTGATGTTTTTGCTAGTGATTTAATCGCTTCTTATCGTTAATTCAGATTCACCTTGGCTATGTAGATTTTCTTGAATGGAGAAGGTAATAATTGAGCTTCATCACCAGCTCTTTCTATTCCCACATCATAATTTTGTGGAATGTCTATCACATAGTAATAATTTGTCTGTGGTGATAGTGGTTCTTCATAAGAAGGCTCGTCTGTGATTGTATCTAGATAATAAAGTATCACTGCTAAAATAATAATCAAAATTAGAAAGGCGTATATAGGGAGAAAACTCGGATTTTCCATCTATTATTTTCGATAGGAATCGTAAGTATAAATATAAAGAATTAAATTATAAGAGTTTATGTCTTAGTGAAAATTTTCGAAGTATTAAAAGGCAAGGGATTTTAGTATGAAGATGGAACAATTAGAAGGCAAGACAGGGTTTTATAAGCTCAATTCTTGATTTCTAAACCTATTGTGATTCGGAATCTAAACCTATTATGTTTGGGAATTTAAATGGTACGTCCTAATTATGTCCTTGTAGGATTAGGATTAATTATAAAATATATGATATCACGTAATTAGCTCAAAATAATGGTACGATTTTGAAATTTTGTGAAAATTTATCAGACGTGTTTAATTTAAAGTGGGACTTTTTTAAAAGGTGTGTTTACTTTCAATTAGAATTTTGACCGATTTGGCTACTAACAAAAAGGAATACACGACCTCGACTTCGGCTTTCGCTTTTGACAAATGATTGATTCATATTTTTTTAGGTAAACTTTATTTAATCAATCTCATTAATTAATTTTATTTTTCTTAAAATTATATCAGAATGTTTAATTAACTAAACGGAATTAATTTGTGTTAGCGTAACAAAACTGTTTTCAAAATTCTGGTAGCCGTACAATTTGAATTTTAGTTGATTATCACAGCTCAAGTCAGAAATTCTTTAATAACATAGGTCACTTGGATCATGTTTATTAAAATTAGTTAATAATTGATTTTGATTAGTTGGTCATTGGAAATCATATTTAACAAACGATAGTATTATATGCTCATGGGTTGAACAATTAAAGTAGATTGTTTCGATTCCAGTGGTGTGCTAAGCAGTAGTTTGACTTTAATTATATTTGTTAATTTTCATCTTGTAAATTAAGTTTTGATATATTGGTTTAGATAATTAAATATTAGATTTATCGAATTATTTAAATTTCATTAAAGTTATGTTAATTTGGAGGAACTAAGCCTCCCTTAGGTTTGAACTTTAGGAAATTAGTAAGTCTTTGGGTTTTAGGCTAGACATAGAATAATAAAGTGTTAATAGACACGTTAACTTACAAATTATGCATATTTACATGATAGATTGGAATAGTTCAGAGGCACTGAAGAAAGGAAAAGTGTTGGAGAAGTACCTTCCTTAACTTCGGTTCTTCGTTGGAAGTAGGTCAGACTTTATTCTATTTGATATATAAACTCTTAATAGTGATTGATGTGCATTGAGTTATATTGTAAAGTTCTCTGTATACTTTATTGTGTGATTGTGTGGCTTAGTTTTGTGGTTTGTGATTGGTCTGAAATTCTGAGACTGTGAAATTCATAATCTTGAACCCACTCTATCGAAGTGTTGCCTTGAATAAAGAAGGCTTGATGAACTATTGTTAATGAAGTGAAAGTGGTGACGATAAATGATAAATTAACGAATTATTGGATCGGGTGCCACATTCCAGCATGGTATTATTAGATCGTGGTGTCACGTTAAATACGCTATTATTGGATAGGGTGTCACATTCCGACACGATACTATTGGATCGGGGTGTCACGTTCTGACACGATATTATTAGATTGAGTGTCACATTTTGACATGGTATCATTGGATCGGGGTGTCACGTTTCAACACAATAATATTAAAAAATTAAACATATTGAATTAACTGAATGTACTCAATTTCAAAGAACTCATTTCCCAAACGAGCGTAGTATAGAGGCATGAGTCCTCATGTGTGAGCTTGATATTGTGATTGATTAACGTACTTGTTTCGTTTGTCACTTATTCATGTTGTTTGTTGTTATCACCTGCTAAGTGCTATAGTTGATTTTATACTATTACTTTATGTATATTAGTTACTATTTTGAGTCGGTCAATAATATATACTCAGTACATGTTTACTATACTGAACCCTACTTGTGATTTACTTTGTTTTTTCTTTTGTGGAGTGCGGTGAGTGTACCAACGACTTCGACTTGCCCTCAGCTCTAGCCAGTCTCCAACATATCAGGTTCCAGGGTGAACTATTCATTCAAACTCGTGTTGGATTCTCTTGGTCATGGCTTGATGTCCTTAGTTTTCATACATAAACTATTTTTTTCATTTATTTTTGTGTCTTTAATACTCTTAGACTTAGTATTTAAAGATTAGATTTCCTTTATGTGATGATTTTCAGTTTTTGGGAAAAACATATAGTAGACTTTAATAGATTTGTATTTTTTACTTTATGGTTAGTATTTTGTAAGTTAAACGATAAATATATGTTGGGGTTGGATTCATTGTTTCACCCACTTAGGAGATTAAGTGTAGGTACCACTCATGACTCGGTCTGAATCGTGACAATAGGTTATTTGGTTTTTTAGTTTCTAAATCCGAATGCAAACTAAAACAAACAAACAAAGTGAATACTTAATCAAACAACAAAATTGAAAATTCAATCCAAATTAAAATTTGATTTGATTTTTCGATTTAATCGAAATAGTGCTCACTCTTACTTGCTAGTCTTGTAGTTCAATTAAATGAAGCCAGTAACAAAAAAAATTAGGTGAAATTAATCAAGCACGATCTGAAATCATGGAGAGAAAGAAATCCAAATAGTAGGAAAGTAAATTATTGATGAAGCTAAGAGATGGAGTGCAAAATGGTGAATACATTGTTGGGTTTTAAAAGGTGAATGAAAAATGAAGAGTTGCGGCTTTTATGAAGAGTTGTGACTTTATGAAAAGTTGCGACTTTTATAAAAAGTTGTGACTTTTATGAAAAGTTGTTACCTTTTCAAAAGATTGTGACTTTTTCAAAGGGTTGTGACTTTTTCAAAGGGTTGTGACCTTTTCAAAGGGTTGTGACCTTTCTATTAAGGCACAATAAGAACATTTTCACACTGCTCTTTATTTTCTATAAATTGAGGGATTTTCTTTCATTTTAAAAATAATAAAAAAAAAATTGGACTCCTTTTACTACTACTAAATCTATTATTTTGAGTGTACTTTACTGTCGGTGATGTAACGACCTGTTTAGTCGTTTTGAGCAACAGAGTCCATTTCTGGAAAAACTGGCTGGGACGACGAGGGTCACGACGGACCGTCGTGGTCACGACGGCCCGTCGAGGGAGTGTCGTCCCATGGCACTTAGAATTTTGAAATTGGGTACTGAAAATCGACTCTCTGTAAATTGTGACGGACCTGCAGGACGTGCCGTCACATCCACGACGAACCGTCGTGAGGTTCCGTTGCAAAACACTTCAACTTTTGAGAATTTGGTTCGAGAAACGAGTTTCTGACCGCCATGACGGACGTGCAGGACGGACCGTCACAGTGTCCGTGGTGACGATGGGATTCTGGGGAGGTGCGACGACCACCGTGACGGACCGTCGCAGGCACGACGGCCCGTCACAGGTCACGCAATCCCAGGCAGTTTAGGATTTCTCCACACGTTTTAAGGGTCGTTTTTGACTATTCTTTCCTTAATTATAAAGATTGAGGGGTAACATTAATAAGTCTAATTACTTAGGGGTTAAAAGGGGTAACCTTAAGTTAATTAGAGGGGTTTATTGTCCTTTTTCACACTTAATTATATGATTAATTAGGGTAAAAGAAAGAGGGTTTGAATAGAACAAAAGAGAAAGAACAGAAAGAAAGAGAGAAACGATTGAGGGAGATTGGACGAGAAGAAGAAAGCTTTGGGAAGATTAGCTTGTTGATTCCAATTCTTCGGTGGAGGTAGGTTATGGTTTTTATATTACGATAATCGTAGTGAACTCTTAATAGTGAATATTATGTGTTGATAGTAATGTAAACCCTGCTATGTGCTTAAATTGTATGCTTGCATGATTATGATTATGAAATTGTGATGAATTAACAAGCATGATGAAACTATTGAATCCCAAATCATGAAAGAACCCTAATTCGCTTGATATATTATATGATAAGATTGATGATGCCTTAGTATGAAAGAAGGCTTGATAAATTATATAATGATAATGAGGATGCCTTAGTATAAAAGAAGGCTTGATGAATTAGGGGATCGGGTGCCACGTTCTGGTACCAGGATAGGATGAATATGAGGATCGGAGTGTCACGTTCCGACACCAGGATAGAATATGAGGATCGGGTGCCACGTTCCGGTACCAGGATAGAATGAATATGAGGATCGGAGTGTCACGTTCCGACACCAGGATAGAATATGAGGATCGGGTGCCACGTTCCGGTACCAGGATAGAATGAATATGGGGATCGGAGTGTCACGTTCCGACACCAGGATAGAATATGAGGATCGGGTGCCACGTTCCGGTACCAGGATAGTATATGAGGATCGGAGTGCCACGTTCCGGCACCAGGATAGAAATAGAGGAGCGGAGTGTCACGTACCGACACAAGAGGAAGAAAGATAATGAATCTTGAAAGATAATGAATATACTCAATCTAATGAACTTAATTTCCAAATGAGTATGGTATTGAGGCTTGAGTCCTCATGTGTGAACTTGACGGTAATTGTTAATGATAAAGTAATTGCTGTTGCTACATGTTGAGTATTGTAGTTAATTTACATTATTATTGATATATATTGTTCCCTATTTTGAGTTAGCCGATGATTTCTACTCAGTACGTGTGGTTGTACTGACCCCCTACTTTTATGTTTTCCTCTGTGTTATTTGTGTTACGCAGCAAACGTTCCGTCAACTTCGACTCAGCAGTAGATCAAGCCAGTCTTCACTTCATCGGAAATTCAGGGTGAGCTAATGCGTCTAGCTTGGACTGGGTCTCCTTCTTCAAGTCTTGATGCCTTGAACTTCCGGCAATGGACTAGCTTTTTAGTATTTTGTTCTTAGACAGTTTTAGTTTAGAAATTTGAGATAGATGTTCTTGTGGTGATGACTTCCAGATTTGGGAATATTAATAATAGTTTTGAGTTGTTTTTATTAATGAGTTTAAGTCTTCCGCATTATTTTCTGTTGAAATATCTTGAAATGTTAAGGTTTAGATGGGTTGGTTCGCTCACATCGGAGGGTAAATGTGGGTGCCAGTCGCGTCCCCGATTTGGGTCGTGACAGACTTGGTATCAGAGCATAGGTTCATTGGTCTCATCACACAAGAACAGGTCTAGTAGAGTCTTAAGGAACGGTAGGGGGACGCCTTTACTTTCCTTGAGAGGCTGTAAGACTTTAGGAAAATTCCATTCTTTCATTCTTTCTTTCGTGCTACTACTTGAGTCCAATTGGTATCTAGGTGATACAAATTGGTATCTGACCATCTTCACTCTATTTCGCAGATGGTTAGAACTAGAGCAACGACCGCACCAGCAGCGACAACGAAAAGACATGAAACGACAGAGCCAGCCACTGGGACTGTGGCTCGAGGAAGAACAACAGCAAGAGGCCGTGGAAGAGGTCGTGGGAGGACGTCCTCTAGAGGAAGAGGACGAGCCCCTAGCCCATCTGATACTAGGGCGGTGACCCCTCCACCGACTGAGGATGTAGTAAGAGAGGGTGAGGAAGGGGAAACTGAACAAGGGCAGAATGAGGAAATGCCACCCCAACCTACCCCAGAGATGATCAACCAAGTACTTGCTTATCTTAGCGGGTTGTCTGATCAGGGTCAAGCACCTCCAGTGGGTTCTGCACCAACACCTCCGGTTTCAGAGATACGACATGCGGCTACTATGGCTCCCCGCATGGATGCATCATTGGGAATAGGCACATTTCCACGTCTAACTACTGGGCCTATTATGACAAATGATCAGCATGAACTTTTCAGTAAGTTCTTGAAATTGAAACCTCCAGTCTTCAAGGGTGCAGAATCTGAAGATGCTTATGATTTTCTGGTTGATTGTCATGAGCTACTACACAAGATGGGGATAGTAGAGAGGTTTGGTGTCGAGTTCGTGAGCTATCAGTTCCAAGGGAACGCCAAAATGTGGTGGCGTTCACATGTTGAGTGTCAACCAACAGAGGCACCACCTATGACTTGGGAATCATTCTCTACCCTGTTTATGGAGAAATATATCCCAAGGACTTGAGAGATAGAAAGAGGGATGAGTTCTTGAGTTTGGAGCAAGGTAGAATGACGGTTAATGCATACGAGGCTAAATTTCGCGCACTATCCAGATATGCCACCCAACTCTGTTTCAGTCCACAAGAACGGATCCGCCGTTTTGTGAAGGGGTTGAGGTCAGAGTTGCGGATTTCAGCCTTACAGATAGCGGCAACAGCAACATCCTTCCAAGAGGTGGTAGACTTTGTGATAGAGGTGGAAGGAGTGAAACCGGATGACTTCACCCAACGTCTACATCAAAGAGGTTTCGAAGGGGAGGTGAGTATAATGGTTCTTATTCTAGAGGACAGAACTCCGGAGGTCACTCAAATCGACCAATACAGTCTTCACTACAGACTGTAGTTGGGGGTCCACCTCAGAACGGTCAACACTTCTCTGAGAGGCCGACGCGTGAACCCAGAGAATGTTATGGGTGTGGAGAGATTGGGCACATTAAGAGGTACTGTCCAAACCAGAGTTACAGACCCCCAATGGCTAGAGGAAGAGGTGGTAATGGTAGAGGTCGTTATTCTGGAGGGCGTGGTGGCCGAGGTAATGGTGGTCACCAAAACGGCAGAGGTGAAGGGCAAAATGGAGCCACTACTACACAACATGGTAGGGGCAACGGACAGACGAATAATGGGGCCCATTGTTATGCTTTCCCTGGGAGATCTGAAGCGGAGGCGTCTGATGCTGTTATCACAGGTAATCTTTTGGTTTGTGATTGCATGGCATCTGTGTTATTTGACCCGGGCTCCACGTTTTCTTATGTATCTTTCCTCATTTGCTAACGGTCTAAATTTACATTGTGAATTACTTGACATGCCTATTCGTGTTTCTACTCCGGTGGGTGAGTCTGTGATAGTCGAAAAAGTGTATAGGTCTTGTTTGGTGAATTTTGTGGGGAGCAACACTTATGTAGATTTGGTTATTTTAGAAATGGGTGACTTTGATGTAATTCTGGGTATGACTTGGCTTTCTCCAAACTTTGCGATTTTGGATTGTAATGCTAAAACAGTGACGTTAGCCAAGCCTGGGGCAGATCAGTTAGTATGGGAGGGTGACACACTCCCAATCCGGTGCGTATCATCTCCTTTATTCGTGCTCAAGAAAATGGTTAGTAAGGGTTGTCTAGCTTTCTTGGCACATCTTAAGGATGACACTACTCAAGTACCATCGATTGAGTCAGTTTCGGTAGTCTGTGAGTTTTTGGATGTGTTCCCTGCAGATCTTCCCGGTATGCCACCAGATAGGGATATAGACTTCTGCATTGATTTGGAACCCGGTACTCGCCCCATTTCTATACCCCCGTATAGAATGGCTCCCGCGGAGTTAAGAGAATTAAAGGCTCAACTTCAAGAGTTGTTGAGCAAAGGCTTCATTAGACCAGTGCATCTCCTTGGGGTGCTCCGGTTTTGTTTGTGAAGAAGAAAGATGGGAGTTTCCGAATGTGCATAGATTACCGACAGTTGAACAAGGTAACTATTAAGAACAAGTACCCCATTCCTCGCATTGATGACTTGTTCGATCAGTTACAAGGTGCTTGTGTCTTCTCGAAGATCGACTTGAGATCCGGTTATCACCAACTGAAAATACGAGCAACGGATGTGCCAAAGACTGCTTTTCGAACTAGGTATGGGCATTATGAGTTTGTGGTAATGTCGTTTGGTCTTACTAATGCCCCTGCTGCCTTCATGAGCTTGATGAACGGGATTTTCAAGCCATATTTGGATCTCTTTGTGATTGTGTTTATTGATGATATACTGATATACTCCAAAAGTAAGAAAGAACATGAGGAGCATTTGAAATGGTGTTAGAGTTGTTGAGAAAGAAAAAGCTTTATGCGAAATTCTCCAAGTGTGAGTTTTGGCTAGATTCAGTGTCCTTCTTGGGCACGTGGTTTCTAAGGATGGAGTGATGGTAGATCCATCTAAGATTGAGACGGTAAAGAATTGGGTAAGACCTACAAACGTGTCAGAAATAAGGAGTTTTGTGGGGTTAGCTAGCTACTACCGCCGATTCGTCAAGGGATTCTCTTCCATTGCTTCCCAATTGACGAACTTGACTAAGCAAAACGTCCCATTTGTATGGTCGGATGAGTGTGAGGAGAGCTTCCAGAAGCTTAAGACTTTTTTGACTACCGCACCTATCCTTACCTTGCCGGTAGAGGGCAAAAACTTCATTGTTTATTGTGATGCATCCTATTCTGGGTTGGGTGCAGTGCTAATGCAAGAGAAAAATGTGATTGCTTATGCTTCAAGACAATTAAAAGTGCATGAACGCAACTATCCGACCCATGACTTGGAGTTGGCCGCGGTAGTATTTGCACTAAAGCAATGGAGACACTATTTGTATGGGGTTAAGTGTGAAGTCTATACGGACCATCGTAGCCTACAGTATGTCTTCACTCAGAAAGACTTGAACTTGAGACAGAGGAGATGGATGGAACTACTGAAGGACTACGACATCACTATTTTGTATCATCCGGGGAAGGCTAATGTTGTGGCAGATGCCTTGAGTAGAAAGGCCGGAAGCATGGGAAGTCTAGCTCATTTGCAAGCTTCTAGACGCCCATTGGCTAGAGAAGTGCAGATTTTGGCTAATGACCTTATGAGGTTAGAAATAAATGAGAAGGGAGGATTGTTAGCTTGTGTAGAGGCAAAATCCTCTTTCCTTGATCAATTAAGGGGAAACAGTTTGACGATGAGAAACTAAGGCGAATTCGAGATAAAGTGTTGCAAGGAGAGGCTAAGGAAGCAATAATCGATGGGGAAGGTGTTTTGAGGATCAAGGGAAGAGTATGTGTACCCCGCATCGATGATTTGATCACCACTATTCTTACAGAAGCTCATAGTTCCGGATATTCTATACATCCTGGTGCAACCAAGATGTATCGCGACCTAAAGCAACACTTCTGGTGGAGTAGAATGAAGCGAGATATTGTTGAGTTTGTTGCCAAGTGTCCAAATTGTCAACAAGTAAAGTATGAACACCAAAGGCCCGGAGGAACACTTCAGAGAATGCCCATTCCTGAATGGAAGTGGGAGAGAATCGCAATGGACTTTGTGGTTGGTCTTCCAAAGACATTGGGTAAGTATGACTCTATTTGGGTGATTGTTGATAGGTTAACTAAGTCTGCTCACTTCATTCCTGTCAAGGTGACCTACAATGCAGAGAAGTTAGCCAAGATCTACATCTCAGAAATCGTTCGGTTGCATGGAGTTCCACTCTCAATCATATCAGATAGAGGTACGCAGTTTACTTCTAAGTTTTGGAGAACATTGCATGCTGAATTAGGTACTAGATTGGACCTTAGTACTGCATTTCATCCTCAGACCGATGGTCAGTCTGAGCGAACAATTCAAGTTTTGGAGGATATGCTTCGCGCATGTGTGATAGAGTTTGGTGGCCATTGGGATAGTTTCTTACCTTTGGCAGAGTTTTCATACAATAATAGTTATCACTCTAGTATCGACATGGCTCCATTTGAAGCATTGTATGGGAGGAGGTGTAGGTCTCCCATTGGTTGGTTTGATGCCTTTGAAGTTAGACCTTGGGGACTGATCTGTTGAGAGATTCTATGGAGAAGGTGAAAGCTATTCAAGAAAAGCTTTTGGCGGCTCAAAGTAGACAAAAGGAGTATGCAGACCGAAAGGTTAGAGACTTGGAGTTCATGGAAGGTGAACAAGTCTTGTTGAAGGTTTCGCCCATGAAAGGGGTGATGCGGTTTGGAAAAAGAGGTAAGTTAAGTCCAAGGTATATTGGACCATTTGAAGTGCTTAAGAGAATAGGGGAGGTGGCTTATGAATTAGCCTTACCCCCAGGGCTGTCCGGAGTACATCCGGTGTTTCATGTATCTATGTTGAAGAGATACCACGGAGATGGAAACTACATTATCCGTTGGGATTCAGTTTTGTTGGATGAGAACTTGACTTATGAAGAGGAACCGGTTGCTATATTAGATAGAGAAGTTCGCAAACTGAGGTCGAGGGAGATTGCATCCATCAAAGTGCAATGGAAGAATCGACCGGTTGAAGAGGCTACGTGGGAGAAGGAGGCAGATATGCAAGAAAAATACCCACATCTGTTTACAGATTCAGGTACTCCTTTTCGCCATTGTTTTTCTTCTTTTGATCATTCAGGGACGAACGATGGGTAAATTGGTATCTATTGTAACGACCTGTTTAGTCGTTTTGAGCAACAGAGTCCATTTCTGGAAAAACTGGCTGGGACGACGAGGGTCACGACGGACCGTCGTGGTCACGACGGCCCGTCGAGGAGTGTCGTCCCATGGCACTTAGAATTTTGAAATTGGGTACTGAAAATCGACTCTCTGTAAATTGTGACGGACCTGCAGGACGTGCCGTCACATCCACGACGAACCGTCGTGAGGTTCCGTTGCAAAACACTTCAACTTTTGAGAATTTGGTTCGAGAGAAACGAGTTTCTGACCGCCATGACGGACGTGCAGGACGGACCGTCACAGTGTCCGTGGTGACGATGGGATTCTGGGGAGGTGCGACGACCACCGTGACGGACCGTCGCAGGCACGACGGCCCGTCACAGGTCACGCAATCCCAGGCAGTTTAGGATTTCTCCACACGTTTTAAGGGTCGTTTTTGACTATTCTTTCCTTAATTATAAAGATTGAGGGGTAACATTAATAAGTCTAATTACTTAGGGGTTAAAAGGGGTAACCTTAAGTTAATTAGAGGGGTTTATTGTCCTTTTTCACACTTAATTATATGATTAATTAGGGTAAAAGAAAGAGGGTTTGAATAGAACAAAAGAGAAAGAACAGAAAGAAAGAGAGAAACGATTGAGGGAGATTGGACGAGAAGAAGAAAGCTTTGGGAAGATTAGCTTGTTGATTCCAATTCTTCGGTGGAGGTAGGTTATGGTTTTTATATTACGATAATCGTAGTGAACTCTTAATAGTGAATATTATGTGTTGATAGTAATGTAAACCCTGCTATGTGCTTAAATTGTATGCTGCATGATTATGATTATGAAATTGTGATGAATTAACAAGCATGATGAAACTATTGAATCCCAAATCTTGAAAGAACCCTAATTCGCTTGATATATTATATGATAAGATTGATGATGCCTTAGTATGAAAGAAGGCTTGATAAATTATATAATGATAATGAGGATGCCTTAGTATAAAAGAAGGCTTGATGAATTAGGGGATCGGGTGCCACGTTCTGGTACCAGGATAGGATGAATATGAGGATCGGAGTGTCACGTTCCGACACCAGGATAGAATATGAGGATCGGGTGCCACGTTCCGGTACCAGGATAGAATGAATATGAGGATCGGAGTGTCACGTTCCGACACCAGGATAGAATATGAGGATCGGGTGCCACGTTCCGGTACCAGGATAGAATGAATATGGGGATCGGAGTGTCACGTTCCGACACCAGGATAGAATATGAGGATCGGGTGCCACGTTCCGGTACCAGGATAGTATATGAGGATCGGAGTGCCACGTTCCGGCACCAGGATAGAAATAGAGGAGCGGAGTGTCACGTACCGACACAAGAGGAAGAAAGATAATGAATCTTGAAAGATAATGAATATACTCAATCTAATGAACTTAATTTCCAAATGAGTATGGTATTGAGGCTTGAGTCCTCATGTGTGAACTTGACGGTAATTGTTAATGATAAAGTAATTGCTGTTGCTACATGTTGAGTATTGTAGTTAATTTACATTATTATTGATATATATTGTTCCCTATTTTGAGTTAGCCGATGATTTCTACTCAGTACGTGTGGTTGTACTGACCCCCTACTTTTATGTTTTCCTCTGTGTTATTTGTGTTACGCAGCAAACGTTCCGTCAACTTCGACTCAGCAGTAGATCAAGCCAGTCTTCACTTCATCGGAAATTCAGGGTGAGCTAATGCGTCTAGCTTGGACTGGGTCTCCTTCTTCAAGTCTTGATGCCTTGAACTTCCGGCAATGGACTAGCTTTTTAGTATTTTGTTCTTAGACAGTTTTAGTTTAGAAATTTGAGATAGATGTTCTTGTGGTGATGACTTCCAGATTTTGGGAATATTAATAATAGTTTTGAGTTGTTTTTATTAATGAGTTTAAGTCTTCCGCATTATTTTCTGTTGAAATATCTTGAAATGTTAAGGTTTAGATGGGTTGGTTCGCTCACATCGGAGGGTAAATGTGGGTGCCAGTCGCGTCCCCGATTTGGGTCGTGACAGGTGAGTAAAATCGTTTTATCGTGAGAGATTTTATTAACCTCGGATACTTGATGGGAATTATTTCCTTAAAGGACATTGTGCATTCAGTGGGCTCAATTTTCTTCTTTAAGAAAAATATTTTGTATATTATTTCTGTTCTGAATCTGATTCTATTTTTTATACTAGTCTTAATTTTCTAGTTTTGAAAATTCTCTTTAAACTTTGATGTTTATTATCAATTTTTTCAAAAGTTATTGTTCTTAATCTCTTAGGAAACAAGATGAACAATAATCTTAAAGAAATTATTATATTGTTGGTGTCTCTTGTACTCTACTAATCGAGTGAAACATATCATGGAACAGGCATTTCAAGGAATTCATATGCTATAATAAGTATCATAGGAAACAAGATGAACAACAATATTACGAACATTTATTTGTTCCTAATATCGATGGTCTTCAACAAAAATTAATTGTGTATTAGATCAATGAAGTCACAACAAGCGTTTCAAGGAATTCATATGCTATAATAAGTTTCACAACTACGTCTTTGTTGCTTTGTTTGAACATTTTCAGCATGTTAGACATATGCGTCTGTCGGTTGGTTTGATTCGATTTTATATATTATCGATTTTCAATTTTTGAATTCATTAAATCAATCGGTTATGGTCCTTAACGCTTTCGATTTAAGTTTAACCAATAAGAAATTAATATTTATAAAACAAATATATGGCTTCCAATAATTTTAGCACTATAACCAATTCTTCATGCTAGATATTCTTTTTTGGTCCAAACCATTAGACTCCGTATGCATGCAATTTGATAGTCAAGATGCAATAGGTAGGGCATGGATCATGATGTGTAATAGAAAGTCTCGTCATATAAGACTCAAACATATTATCGTTAGAATGTAGTGGAATTATCACAATTGATTATGTAAAGTCAAAGGATAATGTGTCGGATCCACTTGCAAAAAGGTCTAATTAGATAGAAAGTTGAAAGATCATCTAAGGAAATGTGTTTATGATTTAGGACAAGCCATCATGATGGTAAATCTGTCTAGGAGACTGAAGATCGCAAGAGCTAGTTCAAGGAGAAAAATAAAGTTGGGACTGACGGTTCGACATTGTCAACCAACTCAATCCATTCCCATGATGAAGATAATGTTGAGGAACGAGGATACAACATTAAGAATTTTTAATGAGTTAATAAAACTTAAAATAGTTTTTAATTATTTGCTAAGTTTGATAAATCTGACGAAATAGTGTATCTACGCGATAATAAGTAAGTGTGAAGTTTAATAAGTCGTTTCAAAGCAGATGATTGTCAAATGTTCATTCTATACACTCATGAAACAAGGAGGTGTTTATGACTGAAATGAATAGAACCGTAAGAACCATAAACGGCTTACAACATTAAAGTTGTTCCTAATATCGACAAAAAATAATTGTGTATTAGATCAGTGAAGTCACAACAAGCATTTCAAGAAATTTAAATTCTATAATTAAGTTTCACAACTTCGTATTTGTTACTTTTTTTTGTACCTTTTTCAGCATGTTAGACATATGCATCGGTCTGTTGGTTTGATTCAATTTTATTTATTATCGGTTCGATTTATTAAATTATAATTTATGAATTTATTAAATTAATCGATTTCGATTCTTAACGCTTTCGTTTTTTGTAAATAATAAAAAAATACTTATAAAACAAATATATAACTTCCAATAAATAAATATATTAGTTAATATATATCTGGTTGAGATTAACTACTCAACTTAAAGAGATAATAATTAGTGGCAGAATCCTACACAATTTTGGTGAAAGAGTCCTAACCCTAAACTCAAATTTAAACCTAACCAATTTAAAAACACAAAACTTACTTTATTAATTTATTTTATTGATACACAAGAATGCTAAACTTAAATAAACAAAAACCATCTTCTTGACAGAACTTTCTATCTATGAATTGTCAAGTGTTAATGAATATTTTTCACTGGTCCTCTTGAAAATTCTGTAGTTGGAATCAATTTTAAAATTACAATTGTGTTTGATTATATTTTTTTTGCAAAAGAGAGAAGAGACAATTTTATTTAATATTATGAAAATAAAGTAGTTGGAAGTTTCGCAAATTCAAATTGCAACTTCGACTTAAATTCAAAATTATCATGATAAAAGATTGAACTGAAAAAATTATTCCAAAAAAATAAACATATACTATAGTTTTATGGCTAAAGATGTGGTAGTCACAAATTAATGGTAAGAGAAAAGCATGTATAATGTTTAAATTCGAAGAAAGAAAAATAACTTACCTTTAAATACGTGATAAAATAAATTGATGATACGATAAACATATTATAACTTAAATATTAGAGGAAAATAATAATCGAATTCTACATAGAAATTAATACTAATTATGTAACACTACAATCAACCAAGCATCTTGATGTTTTTGCTAGTGATTTGACCGCTTCTTATCGTTAATTCAGATTCACCTTGGCTATGTAGATTTTCTTGAATGGAGAAGGTAATAATTGAGCTTCTTTTGTCACGTCACGAGCTCTTTCTATTCCCACATCATAATTTTGTGGAATGTCTATCACATAGTAATAATTTATCTGTGGTAATAGTGGTTCTTTATAAGAAGGCTCGTCTGTGATTGTATCTAGATAATAAAGTATCATTGCTAAAATAATAATCAAAATTAGAAAGGCGTATATAGGGAGAAAACTCGGGTTCTCCATCTATTATTTTCGATAGGAATCGTAAATATAAAATGTAATAAGTTAAATTATAAGAACTTATGTCTTAGTGAAAAATTTCGAAGTGTTAAAAGGCAAGGGATTTTAGTATGAAGATGGAACTATTAGAAGGCAAGACAGGGTTTTATAAGTTCAGTTCTTGATTTCTAAACCTATTATGTTTGGGAATTTAAAAGGTACGTCCTTATTATGTCCTTGTAGGATTAGGATTAATTATAAAATATATGATATCACATAATTAGCTCAAAATAACGGTACGATTTCACAATTTTATGGAAATTTATCAAATATGTTCAATTTAAATTGAGATTTTTCTAAAAGGTGTGTTTACTGTCAAATAGAATTTTGAGCGATTTGGCTACTAACAAAAGGGAATACACAAGACTTGATGGTTAAATATTGTGATTTGGGTAAAAATTGAAGTCGCCTATTTATAAATATAAGAAAAAAAATGGAAAATTTTCAAAATGTCATTATATTAGCATTTAAAAGCATCCTTTATTCATACTTTCCATATTTATTAAAAATGTCAAATTTTTAGTTTATTATGTATCTTATTTATATTTATTGAAAGAATACAAATGTTAAATAACAAAAATGAGAAATTTAGGGGAGGTAATATTTTTAAAAGATTCTCATCACTTACCCAATAAAAAATAGTGGGAAACTTTCACATAAAGCTAATTAAAAATAATTAATAACCCTCCATAACTATAATTTGATAATTATAATTTGTAGCTACATGTTATATGAAGAAAAGAGCAAGTGAGACCGGGAGAGAGGCGAGGGAGGGGAAAAGAGTTGTAGAAAGGTGATTTATACATGTATATTGGTTAGATAATTGTATATTATACATATTTATTTGTATATATGGCAAGAGAGATTAGGAGAGGAAGGAGAGAGGCGAGCGAGACTGGGAGACGGAGGAGAGAGGCAAGCAAGACTGGGAGAGGGAGGTAAGAGGCAAGCGAGACAGGGAGAGGGAGGAGAGAGGCGAGCGAGATTGAGATAGAGAGGAGAGAGGCGACCGAGAGAGAGAGCAGAGAGTGAGAGAGAGGTGAATTGTATATGTATAGTTGTATATTATACATATATAATTGTATATAGACAAGGGAGATTGGGAAAGGGAGGAGAGAGGACAGAGAGTGGGAGAGAGGTGAATTGTATATGTATATTAGGTTAAATAATTGTATATTATATATATGTGTTTGTATATTCTGGCAAATTATTCATATACAAATATGACTAATTATACAAATTCGAAGTTAGCCACGTAATTAATATATAATGTTAGTCACGAGTGATAATTATAGCAAATTTTAGCTATAGTGAGTAATTAATTAACATAAATTTGCTTTGTTGCTTAATTTTTTCAAAAATGAACGACATAACCGTATGTTGATAATGAAATTTCTCATTATCAATTTTCAAGTTTTCATATATAATACCTAAATCTCTGAATTGTTGATTTTGATTAAACTCTATTTTTTTAAGGTTTGGAACCTAACTAGTCAAAAAACGTTGCCAAGCACTTTGAAGAAGTTTCAACTAGAAGTTGGATAATTAACTAGTAAAATACAAATTCAATTAAGTATTAGCTAATTGCTTGGTACTTAATCTGTTTCTAATTGATTATTAATTGGATATGAAAAATCTTAATAGTTGTAAAGCATATTTATTTTTCTTGTAATAAATGTATGTATTATGAACGAGGTGGTAATAATTAGTTTTGCTGGATTCGTTTAATTTTAGAATGATTGATCATTACGAATATAATAACGGATTATTTGATGAATCGCTTTTTTTACTGATTATTTTTAGTTCTTTGAACAAAATTGTATCCTTACGAGAAAAGTGATGATAATTGTATCACTTTTTTCATTTGACGGTTTGTTTTTAGTTCTTTGAATAAAATTGTATTCTTATTGAAAAAGCCATGATAAATGTAAAATAGATTTTTCCTTTGTTTTTTTTTAAAAAAAAAACAAAATTGTATTCCTATCGAAAAAGCTATGATAATTGTATTGTATTTTGTAAGTGTTTGATCCGAATATAAATTTTATGTTTGTTAAGGATACAAATACATTGACGGACATATAATATGATTGTAATTGAAGGGATACAATTTTGTTCGAAACATGATACAAGTACCATTGTCAATGTATACACTTTTAACTTGAATACAAATCTATTAAAATCTCCAATTTTGTATTTATTAGTGACTTGGGAAGTTAATTTTTGTTTGGAATACTAGCAAATATGGGAGAGTTAGTTTTCTAAATTCTAATAATGCATTTTGAAAGATGGAACGAAGACATTTAGAGATTTAATGGATGATGTTGCTAAATAGATTTGGTGTTGATAATTTTGGTTGTCCTTTAGTTTTTTTGTGATCAATATTTTGAACATCTTCATATGAAAGTTTGTGTTTATCATTAGTTATACATTTATTTTAATATAAACTTTGAATTCTCCCTATTATTTGACTTGCATTTATGAAAATAACAATGGATACAATTATATTGATTTCTAAAGTCTTGAATGATGTGTAGAATATAAAATACAGGGTTAATTTATAAGAAATACAAAGTTATAAAGTGAAATACAATAAATATAAATTTTGTTGGTATACCATTGGGCACACAAACTTTAAAAGAATTGAAAACCTTTTTTTGGTATGCAAATTGAAAAACCTAAATAAAAATAGGAGCGAATATGAAAAAAAAAATCATTGATAAACAATTATGATGAATATAGATAGAATGAATCCAAAAATATGTTACAATTTGATAGTTTAGATCTTACATTATGAATTCAAACTTTAACTAAATTGTGTTGAAATAATGGTGTCAACTCAAATTGCATTCGTATTTGAAACAATAGTAACAAATCTTACTTGTTTTTAGTTAATTTCAAATCATAACCATTTGTAATTAGTATTCAATGAAGAAATACCAAATAGAATGCAATTAATGAAATATAATAATATATGTCAAACCTTTTCAATGATAAATCAAAATTTTATAAGGTTAAAGCAATGATTTTATAGAATAAACAGTTATAAAAAGATTAATGTATATTAGACAAAATAGTTTAGAATCAAGCAAGATTAGCCAGACTAGACATAAATCATTATTGTATTTCAATTGTTTCATTATCCTCGTGAATTATGTGAGGGATTTTATGCTAGGTGTATCACTATCACTAATGACTCTGACATCATTTTTCTATTGGCCATAGTTTTAAAGAAGTGCAACAAATCTTGATCGTAGTATTGCATCGAAGTTACCAGTTGAATTTCCTCGTCCATAAGACAACCATTCGACATAAGAAAACATATAAATATTGCAATCTCTACGTATAATAAGAAAGAGAACATAAATTCAAATAAATAAATGAAAATATAATTTCAAAATAATACATCAACTTAAAAGCTCCCATGTGGCTGTTAAGATATGTTTTCAATGAAAACTATCTCAAACAAGTCGTTCTCATCTTGGCTCATAGATACATCTAATCTCCTCTTCTTGAAATAATCATTCAATGTCAAACTTATAGGAATGAGTTGAGTCAACTTTTGTACCTCAATCTTGATTGCTGAATCATTTTCTTCTGTCGTGTAAGAGTCATAGATGTTTATACATTTATCATTAAGAGATACTATTGTCAATACCTGATCCATATATGGAGCTTCTCCTTGGCATGTACAAGAACAAATATGCAATCCACCACCAAGGGATGAAAAATGCAATTTTATACTTTGGTGTAGTCACCTATAATATGTTCTTCATCAGTGCAATAAGCATGACTGTCTAAATATGCATACTTGTCTTGAATTGATAAAATTATAATTGTAAATGCATGCACAATTCACTATCAAATACAACTTGAAATAATATTTACTATGTGATATAATTATATAAAGCAAATGTGTATTTGTAATTGAATGGATACAAACAACACTTTTACAATATTCATAACTAAAAGAGAATACATCACAATATAATGAATACGAACACATGAATTAACGTAACTTAGTAAGCAGACAACATAAATACAATACAATGAATATAAAATCATCAAATAATAATGCATGAATACAATCTGAATAACATTCTATTTATTAAAAAATGAATACAACTATATAAAATATATATGTATCTTTAATTGACCAGATACAAACAACACTTTTACAATGTCCACCGCTAGAAAAGGATACATAGATATAATGTGTCCAAATATGTGAAATGCAAAAAAAAAAAAAAAAAAAAAAAAAATCAAAAAATACAATGTTTATGCTAACAAATCGACATATCCATAGACAATGACAATACCATTCAATATCATATGTCATATGCGGCCCTTTATTGTCTTCATAATTCACTTAGACACCTTAACTAGGACTAGTACCTATTGAACACTTTATTTATTCAAAACTTGTTTCTATTAGACACAATAAGTAAAAAAATAAAGTGTATAATGCACTTGATGTGATGTGGCTAAGTAACTAATTAAAAGATAACATGTGTCGTTAGGCCCAACAATTATAGAAAAATAAATTTATGTTTAAAAGAATGAAAACTATTTCAAATAAATTTTTCATCTATTTTTTTTATAAAATAAAAATAAATAAGAAGCCCAACCCTACCCCCATCCCCTTTCTTCTTCAACTTCTTTCTAACAAGATTATTCTTTTTGAAACGGAGAGAGTACCAAACAATGTATTACTAATACAAAAAGTTAACCAAACATTATTTTTATCAACATACTCTAACAAATGATCCCTAAATCATAGTAAAACCTAGAAATGACCAATGAAGATTCAAGTAATGAAAAAACGACAATAATCAACAAAGGTGGAGATAGCTTACCTTTATCGAAGGTGAAGAAGACGAGCTAATATGACCATTTTATCCATATTTGGTCATTTTCGGACAATGTTGCAAAACAAAAAAGTGGTAAACAAATGTCATGAAAGGCCATTTGGTGTAATTTTCTCTATTATTTTTAAACAAATATGTAAACAAATAAATTATATATGAAAATATAAAACAAACGATAGTATATACATCCTTATTATGTCATATTTTAGCTACACAATTTATTGTAAGACACAATTTTATGAGAATAAAATAATAGATAGTTTATGCTATTCTTATTTTGTGATATTTGAGCTACACAATTTAATTGTAAATATTTTAGTTTTCAGCCAAAAGAAAAGAGAAAAGAGAAAAATAAATAAATAAAAGACCTTTTTTCAGATTCTAAAACCCTAAACCCCAAATACGTCGTCTCCCTTCTTCCTCACTCCTCTCAGGCTTACAAAAAGCGCCTAAACTCTCTTTCATCTCTCTCTCAGGGTTACAATAAACCAGCTTAACAGTTAAGGTTTAACGATGACTACTTCACTTGTTGCTCAACTGCAGCGGTTAGCAGTCCCGGATACTGAGCAGCGTAAACGACCATTTACTCGTCCTTCAATCTTGTTTGACCCAAAAGAAGCCGCCGATATCGAGCTCGACACCATTCTAAACATTGCACAATCAGGTGCCAACCCTTTTCAAGCTTTTACAAATAGCTGTTTGTTACTTGTAATTTTCAGTAGGGTAACAGGGAATTCTTATGGTGTGTACTTTTTTTGCTTGGTTCTCATGTATAGTCTTCTTTAATTGCTCCAAAATCCTACCTTTCAAGTGCCATGGAACTTATGCCTGATTGTTAAGTTGCGCACTTCAGTTTTTTTGGGCTGAAGTGAAACCAGGAAGACTATTGACAGTTCCTAATTGGGATATTCTGTATTACCAAGAAGCTATGTATTGGACAAAGCTATCTTACACATGTAGATATACAGGGCAAAGCAAAATAGTTTTATATTCACTTTTTCTTCAAGCATTTACTCTTCATATTTTTCTGGACTTCGATTGTTGTTATTGTTATTTATTTGTATTGGACAATACCTAAATAAAAATTTTGCTGGTGTTTTATTATATGCCATTCAGGTTTGGAGGTGTTAATAAGTATCGAAGAAAGGTTCAAGAAGTACAAAAGTGACTTGTTTAGTTATGGGAGTAGAGAATTGGATAGAGAGTTGATGGGGATTGAGGAAAACAAACGAATCAATGCATCAATTTATTCCTACTTGCAGTTGTTATCAGGATATTTTGAGTTATCAGCATCCCTAAAGACATTAGAGTACTTGATTCGTAGATACAAGTAAGCTGCTCAATTTCAGTTATTGAATTTAATGCAACACACTATTTATTGGTGCTTCTTAAATATTTCTATACCACTTGATTTACACACACTGTTTGTTTCATGCTATTTGCATTTGTTTCTGTATCTAACTCTATCTGATTTATCTTTCAACAGAATCCATATATATAATATCGAGGAATTAATCTTATGTGCCTTGCCTTACCATGACACTCATGTATTCGTTCGAGTAGTGCAACTAATAGACACTGGGTAAGAATGTTAATATTTGCATATCTCATGTGGTGGCCTAGATATCAGATACAGGAATATAACATCTTCTGCCTGTTTCAGGAATAGCAAATGGAAATTTCTTGAAGGGGTTAAGGTTTCTGGTGCACCACTCCCCAGGAAGGTTATCGTGCAACAAAGTATACGTGACTTTGGGATCTTAGAGTGTTTGTGCAACTATGTATGCACCTACCCTTGTGTGTATACATGATTGTCTTTTTGATTTTTTTTTTTTTTGATATATTACAAATTTTGAATGGAAAATTATAGGTGACAGCTTCAAAGAGGGTGGAGCCATCAAGGCCAGTATCTGGCTTTTGTACAGCTGTAATATTTGAGGTCTTAGGATCACTCGCTACGATAGACAGTGATGCAGTGAGGAGAGTTCTGCCTTTTGTGGAATTTGGACTTCAACCAGGCTCCAGAGGAGGAACCGATCAAAAGGTTAGCTTGTGGCTTCATATGCAATAACTGTTTTATGTTATAATGCTTCTTGACATTCTTTTTATTTTGCCTCTTGTCACCAAGTCCCCCTCAGTCTAAAGATGTCGATCGCTGTTTGATACTCCAGAGTAAGAGGTTGGCTTGACTTGTACTGTGCAAATCTATAGGTTGTCATGAACCTTTGTCCTGTTTGATTTTTAGTGCTACCAAAACAGAGATCTATGCATGTTGTGACTGAGACGTGGAAATACAGTCACATTTTATGTGTTTTTGCTCATTCCAATCATGTTAGCTTACATTTCTAAGTCTTCCCCTGTAGTGTTCTTTTTTGCCTACTTGATTAAATGCGTGGCACATTTTGTATCGGGTGGAATTTCTTACATTCAGACATTGTAGAGTCTTCAAGCGTTATCATTCATTGATCGTGTGAATGGGATTTTGGCTTTTTGTAGGCTGGTGCTCTGATGATTGTTAGCCTGCTAGCTGATAAGGTAACTCTGTCCCCTAAGGTTGTCAAAAGCTTGATCCGTTCCCTTGCTGAAGTTGCTCGAGCAGATGCAAGAGATTCTACTGACTTGCAGTGGTGCCGTATGTCTTTGATGACCCTAGTCACTCTTGTCCAGGTATTGTTGTGTTCTATTCACGTTGGTAGAGAGTATTTTCAGCATTTCTTCCCTCTGGTTTGGGTTAGAATAATGTAATATCTGGTTCTTTTTGATATATTTTATCCTGGGGTCTATACTAAGGGTCCTTTGGAAGGATACAAGTTGATTTGAAGGTGAAGTTTTGTTTGGACATGCATTTCAATTTCTCAAGTTGCATTTTTTCTTATAACATGAAAATGCCATAATTTGTGAAAACTATCAAAACTTCCCCAACTCATATACAATTTTACCAAATGAGCAAATTGTTATTCATAAACAAGGTATCAGAATATCCTAAAACGTTGAATTAATAAATCATATATTTCCATGTTCTTTCTATAGATAAATATTTGCTATTACATACTATTACATGTTATTACAAACTTTCAAATACACATAATTTTTCAAAGATTCATTGGTTCAATAAATCAACAATTATACTTCCTCTGTCCCTTTTTATATGACTTGCGTTCCTTTTTCGTTAGTTCCAAAAAGAATGACACATTTTTATATTTAGTAATAATTTAACTTTTAAATACCTATTTTACCCTGTATGAAATGATTTCTAGCCACACAAATATCTATAATTTATTTTAGAGCACACGTTTCAAAAGTCTTTCTTCCTTTCTTAAACTTAATGTCAAGTCAAACTAACTCATATAAATTGGGACAGAACGGAGGGAATAAAAACGAACTAATCTTATTCTTATATAAAATCCTCCCATATGGTATTGCTGACCTCTTCCCATCGAACATGAGTCTTTTTTCTCCTTGCAAAATTTAATCTTTTTTGTAAATATAAACTTTATGTTCCAGTCTTGCATTTTTTAAAAATTGAAATCACAATTTGGAATTCTGAATCCTACTGTTTGGAGAATTTTTTAAATTTGAAATCATGATTTAGAATTGGAGTTGGAATGATATGCAGATTTTTTTACGTTGATTTGAAATAAAATCACTAAATCATGCTCCCAATCCTATGGCCAAACGCGTACTAAATATTCAAATGATGTTGTGTTCTAGACTTCTAGTGGAAAGCTTTGTGGACTTAGAAGACCGATTTCTTACACTATTACTCTGATAGTGTTGTATATTTTCCTCGTTATCACTTAGCTACCTTATAAGTGTTATTGTTCTTAAGGTAGCTGATGCTAAAGAATCAACCCACGAATAACTGCTTCTATATATTTTTCGACAGCTATATATCTAAATGGATATGGATAATATTAGGTGAGCTTCAAGATGTCTGTGAATTATGTTTTTTCTTTTAAATTACTATCAACAGTCTGTAAAAGCTTAGCCTCAAAATTCAAGTAGCAAAATGGTGGTTAGCAGAGAACTTATTATTCTGTGATTTTAAAGTGGGAACTGTTGAAAGCATATTTATATGTTTAATTGTTTGGTCTAGGTGTAACATTGATTTTTT
The DNA here is from genome assembly GCA_027705065.1 of Solanum peruvianum. NCBI lineage: Eukaryota > Viridiplantae > Streptophyta > Magnoliopsida > Solanales > Solanaceae > Solanum > Solanum peruvianum. The sequence goes on from JAKWJD010001757.1 coordinate 49,459,779, forward strand.
TATTAGTCTATTGCTGTATTCTCTTAGACACCTTTTTGTTGTTGATAGATGATTACATTTAACTAAAAAAGGAACTTTGTGTGATGGTCGTCTGATTAATGATTATCCTTTTCTATATTAAAAAACTGATTATCCCTTTCTATATAAAAAACTAGGAAATCATGAATCTGGAACAACAATCTTTAACAGGATTGGTTTTTAACGTAGCTTGTTGTAGAGTTTCTTTGTCTACTCGTATATAGATATTCAGAATTTTATGTAAGATCCATGGTTAATAATTAGAGCTTTGGATAGAACCAATTGTGATTTAAGATGAAAGCAAAAGAGGAACTTACCTGTATCGACTTTGTTTATAGTATAAGTTACTAATAGTTTGTTGTGCGTTCATTTATCTTGGACCTTCATTATGATAAAACTATGGACACATTATATGCAAGGGAGTCCATACTTTAGAAGTAAAGTCTTGAGGATCAATTAGGGATAGGATTCCCAAGATGATGGTCTTTATGCTCTCAAATTTCGTTCTTTGCTTGGATGCAATCCAGTGAATTTCTAGGGCCTTTCTGGTGGCTATAGTTAGAGAACGGATATTTATCTAGATTACCGAATGATTAATTTTTTTTAACTGTCAACATGATGTTAAACCTATTATGTCTCCTCATCTGTATGTGTCGTGGTGTCTGTTTGCTCATTTTCCAGATAGACTGCTAGTAGTTGTTTAATTGATTGAATATTGATCGTTGTTACCTTTATATAAAAGGCAAGTTTTTTATCTGATTGCATGAGGAATGACACAGGAACATATCCTTCTCTTTTACAATGTTTACTATTAGCATGCTGGTTGAATTTTGCAAGTGTTCTAGCAATTGTTATCTATGTCTCTAACTTCGTACTCCGGTTTGATAACACTTTATGCAGTTGCAATCTGTTGAAATTATCCCCAAGAAGATTGTTGAAATCCTCAAGGACATCAGGTACTATGTTGTGCCCTGCTCATGTACCGCCACATAGTAAATATTATGTTGCCTAAGTTGAGATTTTTAATATTCCTATGAATCCTGTTTCTGACTGTTTGTCTAAAGGGATATTTCGGGACTTCTAAGTGAGTTGGTAAAGGAGTTCAACACAGAGAAATTTCTGGCATTGTTTTTGGACGCTCTTGTTGAATACAGGTGGGAATGGCTGCTTTACTTACTCTAACGTTTTACTATTTGCTAGACCTTCTGACTTTAATTTTTATGTTCTGTAGTTGTTCCGATGATCTTTGCCATGGAACTCTGTTGTCTATAGTAGAGATGGTTCCTTTAAAGGGCTTTGTTGCTCGTATAGTCTCAAAGCTGCTTAACACATCTTTGCGGATATTAAAGGACAATGATTCAGCAGCAGCAGGTTTGCTTTGTTTTAAGATTAGCATACACATCATCTATTCCATCCTATTGCATTTGAAATATTTTCATTGATTTCGCCAACCTGATGTGCATAAATGTCATGTATGCTAAAACTAGTTGAGTAGGCTCACACTGTCCAAGCATCTGCTTAATTTCAATTCAATCAAATGTTTATAAAAGGGAAAAGCGTACTTGGGTTCAAAGAAAAGAAGGAAAAGAGTTTGCGGTGTGGGGGTATGTTGCAGACTGGATATGAAATTAAATTTGCTCCCATTCTTTTAGGGGATGAATATTTAACTTTTTATTTGTAGTGATTAACGGGGTATTACGGGAAGAAACATGCAAGTAACACTACTCTGCTCACCCTTGAAGACTCCTGGTGTTCTTTAACTGCATATCTGAAGAAGCATCTCAGATCCTATAGATTCTTGAATAATATTTCTTGTTCTGCTTTTGCTAACCTGTATTTTTTTTTATGTCATTCTATGCTTATAAATTATTAGGGAGCCGGTGCAATCAAATATTGGTTTCTCTCCTTAAGAAATATCTGTTCGAGTCACGTGAAGCTGTCAACAGATATATTGAGGTTTGTATTCTTGCTTGTCTCTCCACATTCTGTGTGGTTTTGATCTTTTCTTATGATGGGGTAATTGTGATTGTTTAGTTTAATCATTGATGTAAAATATCTTTTTCTTCTTTGCGTGCAGGATATTAAACTGCGGTCCAAAAATGACTATGAAATAGTTATCAGGATGTTGAACTGTAATTTAGATCTTTCACATGAAATATCTAATTCAAAAGTTTGGTTTGCCATGGAACATCCAAAGGTATCTTTGTTTACCTTCCCATACTATATATTTCTATCTTGATGGCTTCATCCTTTGGGCTGGTATCTCTCTCTTATATTTTTCTTATAAATGCTGCGTCTCTTAGAAGTAAAAAAGAGGGGATAGTTTGCAATTAAAAAAGAAATAAAAGATATTACTTCACATCTTCAAATGGGCGAAAGGCATGAGTATCATTGGGAGCAACTTTGTTTTAACCCTGATAATGATGATTTGGAGCAATCTTCAAAGCAGTAGCATACAGTTGGTAGTAATATGATCTTCTCCACTAAATGGATCAGAATTTGGGCATATTTGACCCCGTTGTTAAGTTTTATAGCGGCTAGGAGAACAGCCCAAGTTACAAAAAGACAAAACAGACTGAAGGATTGCAGCTAAGCTGCATTGCTGTTGGCATTTTGAGTTAACGAGTTAGCCAGAAAATGAAGTTGTCCATCTTCTGACTAGAAATTTCACCAGTACAAATTAATTCTTCAACTAAGAAGTGATGTTTTCATTTGGAAGAAGTGCAGTGATTTTTGTAATAAAGATCAGATATATTGTGATAAAATATAGATCAATTTTGTTATTGGGAAAAAATGTTGTTTTAAAGAATATCACCAAGGGTGTGACCTGGTAGTCAATGAAGTGGGTTGAGAACCACAAGGTCTCAGGTTCAAATTCCTGTAGAGATAAAAAGTACTAGCCTTGGTGGACGGAGGTACCTATCTTGTAGGTGACAGATATCTCGAGGAAGTAGTCAAGGTGCGCCAAAGTTGGTCCGGACACCATGGTCATCAAAAATAAAATAAAATAAGATATTGTTTAAAAGAAGAGCTGATCATTTGTTACTATTCTCAAAAAAAGAAAGAAAGATGATCATGTGTTTGTACTTTTTAGATTATATTTTAAAGAGTAGGCCGTGAGTCTTTTCTTTGTACTTGTCGTTTTAAAGAACTTTGAGATCAAATCCAGTTACGTATGGCACAAACTTGTATTTACACATTATATGTGTTCCTCTTGCAGGCAGAGGTTCGTCGATCTGCTCTTTTGGGCCTGGATGTGCGTGGTATGTTGAATGTTGAAGCAGCTGATTCTCAGGTATTGTTTCGTTCCTTTAATCTAGATGTGCTGTTTTCCCTTACCTGACTAGTTGTTTTTATCTGGTTTTTGACCTCATCCGGAGAGAATTTAATCTAGATATGCTATAATTTGTTAGATCATAAGCAAAATTAGTATTATTGCTCTCGAATAAAAGATAGACCTTGAGCCTTGATTCAACCCTAAAAGCTGCTCATTAAGTGAGGATTGCTTACAACCATTTAAAGAGACCTATTCTGATCCTAAATAGTTGATGTGGGGAACTCAACACACCCCTCACTCGGGCCTACTAGAGCATAGATGACATACTATGAGGGCTCAACATTGAGTAAAACCAAGGATTGGAATGTGCCTGGCTTTGCAATATTATTTGATTGTTGCATGCAGCTGTCTCTTTTCAAATAATTGTAGTTTGGAGGTTTAATTGAATTTATATGCTAGCTTCTCTATAATTTGGTGCTCGTCTATTCTGCGTGAATCTATTTTTATGAGGTGCATTGAATTATTCTATTGATAAAATCTTTTTAGACTTCATTTCAAATATCTGCTCTTCCATTCAGAGATTTGGCACCATTCAAGATACTATACTACGGCGGCTCTGTGATGAAGATATAACTGTTGTTCAGGCTGCTTTAAACCTAGAGGCATTGCCCGAAATTATAAGTACTCCACTTCGTATTGATGCATTCAGGAATGTGCTCCGAAGATGCATTAAGTTATTATCATCAGGTATCTTAACTTCTGCATTTGGTGAATTTTGTCCTGAATTGGACATGTTTGCATTAACTGTTCAAATTACAGGTGCATCTCATGGTGCCTCTCTAGCTGTTGACATCGCTCTGTCTTGCCTCCAGCATGCTGCAGCGGGTTTGCCAGATGAGGGTGAACATGTGAAGATGGTGGCGGCATTAATTTTTCCCTTTATTATGATCATTCTGAAGGTTACGTCAAAGAGTTTCAGTTGTTTCCTTTTAGTCACCGAGCCCTCAAGTTTAGCTTGCTCATTATCTTATTCTTTTCTGATGTTTAATACAGACCCAAAAATTAAATCTGAAAGCTCTTGAAATGGCCAAGCAAATTAAGTGGCCTTTCTATGAGAATCTGGTCAGTGTTTCTCTACTGGATAAGGTAATGGTTTGTATCCTATTGCTGAGCATCTCTTCATTATTGTCGTATAACAGTTCATTAGAATTTAGATAAAGGATACAATTGCCCGTCTTCATTTTTAATTTTGAAACTTTAAATAGGTCTTTTAAATCTGAGTTCCCGATTTGCTACATTTCTCGCATATAGTCATTTAACTGCCACTGTTATTGTTCTGTAAAATCTGAGATTGTAGTCTAGTCATCAGTCATCACAAATTCCATCTGCTATATAATTTTGTAATAGGTCTTTCAGCTTATATCATTTCCTTGTGTTCAAATGTAAAAATATGTGTGCATGTCTTAGTGACACATAATGTTACCAGAAATCAACTTTGGGACTTGCTTGTAAAGAGTTGAGAAATAAATGTTTGCAGAAGCCTATTCCATTTACACTTTTAAACAGTTCTCTTTTATTCGTTTACTCTGAGGGCAGAGGAGGTTGAGGGATGCCCTCCTTTGGGTGGGTGAGGGGTGCGTCATTTGTTCTTATTTAATTTTGTCAAAAAATGAATGATCATTGAACTAATCTTGCATTTTTTAATTTATATTTAGAAACTAGATTCTGGGAAAATATCCTCAATCAACGTGGAGAACATTAATGTGCTAGCAAAAGCATTGTTAATACATCCCGAGGAACATTTGCCTTGGCTGGAAGAATGCTGCAAATCCTTGAAACTGTCGAAAACTTTGTTCTTGTTGGTGTTGTTGCAATCTTTCACACTGCTGGAAACAGGTAATCTAATGGCTGGTTTGATGCTCTGGTGCTTCCACTCTATTCCCGTTTTTCTACCCCTGCTCTAGGTTGGGCCTGTCTTGATGCTTTAAACAAGTGAAAAATTAACACCAAATTTGCAGTGCCGCTTAATCTCAGTTAACACATGTCTAAGCTTTTAAGATATCCCAAAGGACTCATAGAAATTGTTTAATTTATATATTTTATCAAAACAATTGTTCGATTTATATGTACTAATATTTGACCTAGAATGACTTGCTTTGGTTTTAGTAAAATGTTCAGACTTGATTATTCTTTTTTTGATAACTGAGAAATCCCCGAGTGTCAGTGTCACATGGTTAGAAACATGGTGGATAATGGGCCCTCGGGGATTTCTTGAATTTAGAAAAAGATGCGATTGATTATTGTTTTTTGCTTTTCTAGAATTACCCAGACACACAAGTGTGGAGGGAGGATATGATGTAAATTTTTAGCTACCAGCTTTGAACTGATAATTGATATGCAAATGTGATCTTTATAAAAAAAAAAGAATCACCAAATGTGGCAAAATGAAAAATAGATTTTTAGTATACTGGGTTATTTAATTACACTTGCGACTGAATCAAGTTGTGGCAATCTGGGTTGAAGTTTGAAGATCCTCAAAATAATGGTAAGGCCTTTCTTTAAAACAAGCTAACAACACCTTATCAAAATCAACATACCCAGTGAAATCCAACAATAGTAAAATAATGTGATAATCAAAACACAATAAACAATATGGTGATAAATATCAAAAGCAAGAAATTATAAGAATAGGAGTAGTAGTCTAGTACTGCTACAAACATCAACAAGCCTAAACCTTCCATAAACAAGATAGCACTCCAGTACCTTCTAACTTTTGACCTTAATACACGACCTCCACACCTTCCTATCTAAAGTCACGTTCTCGGTAATAAGAAGCTGCGGCATCTCCTGTCTAATCACTTCTTCCAAAATACTTTTTCAGCCTACCTCTCCTCGTACCGCTCCCTATATCCAATCTCTCTTACCTCCTCACAGAATGTCTGCGCATCCACACTGTAGAACTTATCTTTAAGTTTAGGTGGTACCTTTTTATCACACAAGACTTTGGAGCTACCTCCATTTTATCTATGCCGCACCAATGCGATGTGTCATCAGCATTGGTGTCCCACTTCTCTGCATTACAGATCCAAGATACTTGAAATTCTCTCTCTTGGAGATAGTCTGTGTATTTGCCTCACTTCCACACCTGCCTCATGCATCGCATCACTGATTCAACAATTTTGCATATCCAGAAACTTAAGAAAAGAGGCCAACTTCTGTTCTCAACAGTCTCTTTTTTTTTTTTCTCTCTTTAGAATCTTGTTTTTGATACTACCCTTTTCATTGTAAGATTTCAAATAGCAATGCTCGAACCTCTGTTCTTGAGTTTAACATTTTGAACCGAGTACTGGTACCCGAGGATTCACGTTCCAATTGGCTGCTTTTTTAAAGCCAATTCTTTAACAATTTTTTGATTATTCCAATCCGTGATGGAGCTATAGTTAATTAGGGAGTTCAATTGAGTCCCCCTTTTGGGAAGCAATACTGTGCAAGTAGGGTAAAAACAAAATTTTGCTTGTATGTATATACATTGTCAAATCTCCTTAATATAATCATGTAGTGGTGAAGGGTGTTCAATCTAGTGTTGTATTATTGCATCTTTTTATCCCCTTATTAGAATTTCTGGATCAGCTACTGATTCAAATTTAGAACTCAGTTAAGTTGAAAAGGTACTTTTGCTCTTTGATTTTACTACTCTAAAGATAGATTACTGCAATGTTATTTTGGAAAATGTTATGTTTACTTTTGGCTCCTCCTCTTTGTTAGGAGATGACCAATTTTCAACGTTCTTTGGCATTTGCTTTCCGATTCTCCGAATGGAGTGGGAGTTGCTCGAGTCTGCTGGGAATATTTCAGAAGAGGTGGCTATATGTAGTTTTCTGCCATTGACAGCTGTAGGTTATTGTTTTTTTGTTGGCACCACTTTTTGCTAATATCTTCCTTCAACAATTACAGTTCAACCCAGGATTATGGGAGGGAGATATTAGTATAATCATTAAGCATATGCTTGCTACCAACCCGAAAGAAGTCAATGGTGAAATTCTGACTTGCTTGTTTTGGAGGCTGCTTGGATCGTTTAGTAAAATAGCAGCTGAAACAGAACCTTTGGTTGGTGATCCATTTTCTTATTTTGATATCTATACTTTTTTCTTGCTTTTTCGTCACCTGATTTGTTTCCTGTCTTTTTGCAGGATAAGAATGAGAACTGGTTATGCTGCTTTCGGGATCTGTTTGTCTTTCTTGTATCCCGTACGAACCATGTCTTCAAGAAACATCTGTCTAATATTGTTGCAAAATGCAAGCTCCAGACATCACACTTCCTCTCAGAGTTCTTTACTGATGAAGGTTTCGAGACAGTGCCTTTTAACTTCTTCATCGTTCTGTATTATTTTTGCTATTACCAACTCATTTTTTTGTGCATCTGTCTTTTCTTAAGCAGTAATATCTTAAGCCTCGAGAATATCAGTTACTGGAAAAGCATCTATCTTAAATGTGCTGTTAATAATTGCCGTTTTCCTGCATAGTGTCATTAATTTGGGAATTTACTTTCTTTGAAGTTCTTTACTGAGGGATGTTTAGAAACTGTTTCCTTTAAATTGTTGTTCATTCTCTTAACCATCTTGCTATTACAAATTTTACCTTAACATTCCTCCCCTTAGTTAACGATTAGTAAAGTTCCTCTTCTACAGTAGTTGTTCATCATATCTTAGAAGACTCATATTTTGATGTTTAGCTTGTCAATTTCTGGATAGACAACTGAGGTGACCGTTACTGCTAAAACAAGAGTGTTCAGTAATGGTGACACTTCTTGGTTCAAGTTTGCACATTACTTTCATTTCTGATTGGTAGTTTCATTTGACATTAAGGCATTTGAATTGCAAGCTTTTCTGCTCAAATGAAATGGTCTCTGTGCAAGCTCCTAAAAAACATTAGTATCTAAAAGCATCTGTGGAATACAATTATGTTGAAATTACATTCAACCTGTTCTACAATGTGTTAAATTAAGGTTAGGTGTGAAGCTAGTGATGTGTTGATAAAAGATCTGAAGTTCGTAAAGTTCTCTAGAGGAGAATAATCAATTTGTCTCTGCGGGGAATCGATCCATTGTATCTCCTTTTCTCAGCTAAATACAATATCTGTGTTAACTTTCTTGGTCTGAATTTTCCTTGCATAGCCCAAGAACCCTAATCCCTTCCATATTAAACTCTGTATTAAACAAAAGAATGGATTTAGTCAAGATATCCATTCTGGTGAAGTCAACTATCTGGAATTTTTTATTCACTGCTCCTTTATGATATTTCTTGAGGATTTGGGTTACTGTTTACTATATTTTTGGATGTTTTGATCCCACAGGTGTTTCTGCTGCTCTCCTTATTGGAAGCCTTCAAATTTTCACATCTCTTTGTGCTCGTCCGGACGAGAGTCTTTCATTTCAACTCCTTGCTGAATTTCCCTCGATCCTTGTTCCCCTATCAAGTGATAACCAGGTTTTGCATTTACTTCTTAAATTTAGAATTTTAGTGAAACAACTCAGATTGTTCTCTTAGAAAATTTTCGTGTTTCTCTCTTTTGTTTCGATAAAAAGAAAAGGAAACATGCCTTTTTCTTTAGATGGTGATCTGTTTCACTTTTAAAAGCAGAATACTTTTTTTTTTCTGTATGTAGGATGTGCGCACAGCAGCAATGAATACCGTTGAAGGACTTCTATCCTTGTGGTCACGCGTTGATTTATCCAGATCTAAAAATGGTATTTCCTCTGGCAGAAGTCAGTTAACTCTTGTTTACTTCCTTCTCTCTTGTATACTACCCCTATACAGGGGTTTTTTCCCACATCAACAAAATAAAATCCCCTATGAAAAAGAAGGTTCTCCAGTAAGGTCTTTCTCTTCCATATGGCTTTAACATTCTGCAAATGACAGGTCCTCCTGCTGTCTGGGTTCATTTCCTTGGAGAAATATTGGGCTTAATGGTTCAGCAGAAGAGATTGCTAATATCAGATAAAAATGTCCTCTCATCATTGTTTTCGTCATTGCTAGGCAACTCCAACGATTCTCTCTTAGTGCAACACAATGTTGGAAAGAGGTTTGCTCTGTGCTCCAATAGCACCCATCTTTTTTTTGTAAATGTTGCATTCTTTGCTCCATATTTATTTTTGGTCAGTTGCGACCTGCGGTTGGGGAGCGGCTTAGCGTAACTTAGTTGAGTATGCCAAAGACTTTGATCCGATGATCAAAGCTCTTCTATTTGATGTTTCTTTATTATTAAATAAAAGCCTATGAGCAGTATCTAAGCAAACAGAACTCGGTCAAGTGCTTTTGTTGATATCCAGTAGTCAAACTCCAGGACAAGAAAGAAAATAGAGTGAATCCTCTTCAAAGGAAAGCCCCACCTGCTGATACCAGAGCCTGAGATGGTAAACTTGTACACATAAAGAACACAATTCTTGAACAATAGCAGGCAATTATTCTACCTTACGGAGTTGGAGATTGAAGAAGATCACACTGTGCAGCAACTGAAGCAAGATCTCTATTGTTGGTAGATACCTGAGAGACTGACTGCTTGGTGGAGAGAGAAAAGAGGCGTTACCTTTCCTTCCCGCTTCTTCCTTGAGATTCAATCTCATAGAGTTCGTTTCCCGTTCTCAACCCTTGAAAATATGAGCTCGCACATTCCTTTGCAACTCCCAGAACTTCTTCGCAGTGGCTCCCCTGCATCCCTCATTTTAGAGAGAACATCAAAATGTCTCTATTTCATTTTCTTTTTGAAATAGTTAACTTTGTATATTACTACAACAGTACACAGGCAGTACTTAGCCATCTTTACAATAAGTTCATCAAATCTAGCTATCTCGTCCTAAATTGAGTCTAGTACATCAGTTAGGGATATAGTGTCATTGGAGTACAACTGATTACACCAAAAACACAGTGGCAATAGGCAATTGAGTTTGACTTATTGCATACTGTTTTCTATACTATCAAAACATCTGGAATACCTCTCCTTCCATATTGCCCAGCAAATGCTAGCAGTGACAATTCTCCATCTCTCTCTGCTCTTATTAGACTGCATTCGTCAAAAACTTTCTTCTGCTTTTGCCTGATATGTTGATGAACCTCTGAGGAATTGGTTACACCGACATCATATAAGTTGGTAGGGCATCAAGGACAATTTATCCAGTGTTGTTAAAAGCGCAGAAAAGCGCGCTTAAAGCGCGCTTCAAAGCGAGGCGACCCTTGTGCGCTTTTTTAACTTGAGGCGAGGCGATTTGAAAAAAGCACTCGCTTCAGAGGAAGAAGCGAGAAGCGACGCTGAGGAAAAAGCGCAAAAAAGCGCGCTTTTTATAGAAAAAGCGACAATTAGGGTTTTTAAAAAAATAGGTTTTTTTTAAAAAAATCTGAAATATAACTTCTCTCTCCTCACAACTCTTCTTTCCCTTCTCTCCTCGCGACTCTTTTTCCCTTCTCTCCTCGCGACTTTCTTTCCCTTCTCTCTCCTGAAGCTCTCGACTGAGGCTACCTGCTGCCGCCCTTCTTTTTCTCGTGAAGATCTCGACTGAGCTGGCTGCCTCCCTTCTTTCTCTCCTCAAGATCTCGACTGAGGCCTGCAGGTAATTTGTTCATCTCTTTTTTCTCAGTATAAGGAGAAAGTCTCGCTTATGGTGATGTTTCTGTGGCAAGTGGTGTTGAGGAGGATATTTATAGGTTTAGGGGGAGTACTTTAAGGGGCAAGGAAAGAAGAGTTGGAGGTTCTTGTTCAAGTCGAAACCTTGTTGATGAGCCTTCTGATGATGAAGAAGATGACCAAGTAGAACCCTTGGTTATGACACTTGAAGAGTTTGAGGTTCTTGTTGAAGAATAGGAGTTCGAGTCTTTGTGATTTAATTATGTTTTTGATTGTCTTGCTTTATATGTTATGACTTATGAGTATTATTGACTATCTATCTTCTTTTAATCTAAGACTATATTACCTCTATTTAGTTATTTAATATTTTTTACTTTTATACTAAATGTCGCTTTTTTTTAAAAAGCGCGCGCTTCGCTTCACGCTTCTCGCTTCTGTGAAGCAAGCCCTCGTCGCTTTTTTCCGCTTCTCGCTTCCCAAAACACTGAATTTATCAAAGTCAGTCTCCCACTTCTGGGTAATTTCCACCTTGCTAGCTTTATTTCATTATATTCCATCCATATTCCAATTCCGTTCATTTTATATCCCTTTGGTATTGTTGACATGGAAAATGTCGTTTCTAGTCTCTCTTTCAGTGCTAGGCGAGTTCTCTTATTATTTTTCAATCTTTTCTGCTAGGTAATCTAGGATAAGTAATGTTATTTGACGTGAGGCTTGTTGAAAGGATTGTTATTCTTGCAGCCTTATCAGATGTCAACATCATCTTATGTACAGTCTTTATTGTTTTTGAAATATGTTGGCATAATAGAGGTTACTTAAATTTGCTTTCACAGATTTGATCAGACAACTAAAGAAGAAATTTTGACTTCCTTGATAGATTCTGCCCTTAGATATTCTGCATATGCAAAGGTTGGCCTTCTTGATATGTTTATACATGCAATGTTTGTTTTTGTTTGCCCTTTGTTGAACTGTCAAAATTTGTATACAGCTGAAGATTTTGTCGCTGCTCAAAGGCGTGGGGCATACGGTTATACGTGTTAATGGTATTGAATCATTAATGCTTGATCTTCTTGATAGACGTCAGAAGTGTCATATTGGGTTTGACAAATCATGCCATAAGTTGTCACAAGTTGAAGTCACCATTCTTTGTATTCTACTGGAGGTGAAATGATAAAATATGTAAATTCCTTCTATTAGTTCTGATTATGTTTATCTAAGCTTCTCAATAATGTTACTTGGGTTGTCTTTGTTCATAGTTGTGCATAAAGCCTTCTACTACAACTGTTGGCGACCTTGAGGTCTTGGACCCTGTATTAAAAGCCTTGCAGGTTAGTTGGCCTTCATTCTGTACCCTCCCACCTTTTGAACACGTACCGATATAAATTTCAATACTTTGATGAATCATAACCTTCTGAGAAATATACTGATAATATGCCATACTTTCTGGTCCTAGGTCAGTGATGTGTTGTCCGGAGACCCTGCTATTCTGAAGCCTTGTATGACTGTCCTTGGGGATCTTAGCAATTCCTTCTATGCAAGTCTGAAGACTGAGACTCAGGTTAATGACTGGGCATTTATTACCTTGCTCAATGTGCAAAGACTAATCTGAAACAGTTTTTCTCCTCAGTTATTTTATAGTGGATTTTTGACATAGCTGAGCTAAAGGACTTTGATGTTAAGAAGAATAAACAAGAGCTGATTGACATGATAATAATACTCCAATACTTCCTTAATTATACATTTTCTAATGATTACTATATATATATATATATATATATATATATATATATATATATATATATATTCATTTGGCTATTTTGCATATATGAAGTCTGTTGTTTCGGTCATCTGTTTCTGTGTGTTCGTGTACCTGATGTATTACCTGATAAAGTACTTGTGCTTCCTGAGCTTGGATTCAAGGAAAATTTATGCCATGTATACAATCTGGAAACTTTCAGAGAGTCTAGAGAGTATTTTATAAGGCTTATATGTGGTAACTGCAATGTAAGCCTGCTTAGGGTAAACTCTTTCTGTTTCTATAGGTCCACTGAGCAGCCAACATAAGCTTTATAATGCAGCGCCATTTTCTTAGTGTGTAGAGCATGTTGTTGGCTTCTTCAATTCAGCTTCCTTTAGATCAGGATAAGAAGGGGACTGTAGAAAAAGTTGATATCTGGCATTCTCTTGTTCTTGTGGAAAAGAGAGAATAAACGTTTAAGCGGAAGAAAGTTTTCTGTGTCACCCATAAATTCTATCCTCAATTCCGTAGGTTCTATTCTCAATTGCTTAATGATAAAATATTTCTTGTCATAGGTTTTCCTATTTTATGCTATCTTGGCTTTTTTCTGCTTCTGCTGTTACTAAATTCTTTAATACGTAGGTGGTGCGTGGATGCCTGAAAGTACAAAGTATCTCTATTATCAATTTCTTAATATATATATATATATATATACATTTTTTTTATTTTTTTATGACAAAGGAAACCTTCAGCCGCTATCCTTTGGGTGGGGATAGGGTAAAACCCCCGCTCCTATGCAATAGCTCACAAACCACATAGGAGAGGTAACCCGCACCAGGCAAGCCTGGTGCGACGAGCTCGATCCAGAAGGCAAACCCCTTGCTTTTACAGGCAAGGGGTTTTGAACTTTTGAGACCTCCAACATGGAAGTCACAAGCTCAAAGCACTGGGCCACCACAAAGGGTCAATTTCTTAATATTTGGATGCTTCACTCTTCATACTATCTGGACTTTTTTGTCCCCTTAAATATGAGTGTTATCTAGACTTCTTTAATTACTTTGCTGCTATTCTCATTCTTCTTTCTGTGAGTAGAGTGCATGAATTTGAATTTCTTTTTTAACTAAGTATTTTTCCTGAAAACTTGTATTTGTGAATGTCATTCATTGATCATGGTTTGAACTTTCAGGATCTTGTCTTTCGGCATCTTGTGCTCTTGTTTCGCAGTGCCAATGGGGATATACAAAAAGCCACAAGAGAAGCCTTGCTTCGAATTAATGTATGTTCCTAACTTTCTTCTCATCTGATATGCAGTGATTATCAACTGTCTAAGCATGTTCCAAGTTCCAGAACATCTAGCACCAATTTACATGTATTTGTTATAAGAAGTCTATGTGAAACTAATATAGCTCATTGAAATGAGCAAAGTTGTATCTAGAGTGCTCTGAGTTATAAATCATTCTTTTGCCTACACATATACTCACTCTTTGTGCTCTGTGTCTATATCTAATCCGAAGCACTTACGTGACAAGTTAGTTGGTTGTATCCAGAACATATAGGTGAGACACCTTTCAGTAATAAACAATAAACTTTGGAATCTGTCCGCGCGTTCACGTGCAGATCATTCCAATAATGCTAGAGTGCATTTCACTTTGATCTGGAACCTTAAGGCTTATAGTGTCTTTACGCTCTATCTTATGTTCAACACTCATTACCAATTGCAGTTGAGAAAACCATACAAGTCCATACGCCCTAAGCTGTTTATTATGTGCTAGGGATGTGGTGAAACAAAGTCACATCTCTTTCTAGATTGTGAATGTGTTGGATTGTGTTTACTCAATTGGTTCGGTTTTTTGTACTCAGTCCAGTTTATTTGATTGTTGGTGTTTGGTTCTGCTTTTCTTTCTCAGGTTGATTTTCTTGATTCAGTGTCCCATTATGAGGATCAAGTATTCTTGCTTAAATTTGAAAATATTTTATAGATACATAAGATCATTGTCTTATGGTAAAAGAAAATCCACACTGTTTTACTGACCTGGTGGACCTCAATGGTATAAATATCTGGATTTTAAAAAAAAATTCCTTGTATTCTCTAAATCGCTCTTTTAGTGGGGACGAATAGCACACTATTCTGTTTTTGGACAAGGGAGTCATTCCTCTAAATAAAGCTAGTGGTGACTGACTAAATTTTTCATCCAGATCACTTGCTCGATTGTTAGTCGGATACTTGATTTCATTTGTGAGCAGAAAGTTTGGTCAAATGGGTCAAAGCATGAAAAGAAAAGAAAGAAAAGAAGTGCCTGCAATAATCGTGATGTTTGCCTTGATATTATTCCGGGAGGTGGAAACGTTGTTGCTTTTGTTGGTTCTCTGCTTGATGTGTTGCTGTTGAAAAAAGACATGGAGAACAGGTCAGTTAGACTTGTCATGCTATGATCTTATTGACTTGTCCACGATTAGTGCAGCAATATGACTAAACTATGCCTATAGATACCCTTGTTTTTTGACTATTGATGATATCAATTAATCATTTTGTAGAGGTTCTCTCATTTGTCCCTTGTTCAAGCTTCTTCAAAATGCCTTTATTGATAATGAGTGGATTCATGCGGCTGCCAACCAGAGTGATTTACATTATCATTCTTCATCTGGAAACTCTCAAATCATTGCTGATGCTGCTGTTCACATCCAACAAGAGTTGCTCCTTATCTTGGAAGACATTACTGCTAGTGTCACATCTGAGGTTTTATTAGGGGCCCTTTTTGTTTGAACATACCGAGTTATTTTGGGTTTTCTTATCCACATTTACTTATGCATTTTATCAGGATAAAAATTCTGTGAACTTTGATGTGGAGCTCCTTATTAAGTGTGCCCGTTCTGCAAGCAATATGGTCACACGTAATCAAATTTTCTCATTGTTATCTGCTATATCCAGAGCTAAGCCAGATGAAGTTTTAGACCATATCTTGGAAATTCTTGTTGTCATTGGAGAATCTGCTGTCACTCAGGTCTTTCTTTGAGCATATGAATTTTTTCCTTTTCCTTTTGCCGCTCTTTGTTTTTCAGTACTCCTGTCACGACAACTGTTTTGAATTTATGCGTTAAATTTGACTAATGGTAATTGAACACCATGTCACACAAGTCACATATCAGTCTGCATGTTGAAACTAGAAGTTCCAACAATTTTATAATTGAACATTGCATTTATGGTATTGAGTGTGTATATTTATGTCATCTCTACCGAGAGATTTTACATCTTTAATTTCTCTTTCTACAGTGGGACAGCAATTTTCAACATATATATGAGGACCTCATATCTGCGGTTGTACCATGTTGGTTGTCTAAAACTGACAGTGCAGACGCGTTGCTTCAGGTAATATGGACAACATCCCCCTTACAATAATAAAATAAAAAATGCGGATATCATCCAGTAATAGATGCCATAACTCATTGAACTTTGCACTGATGCTCTAAATCTTTACTTCTCCAGATCTTTGTAAGTATTCTGCCTCAGGTATCTGAACACCAGAGGATTTCAATGATTTTGCACGTTTTGAGGTATAGTATTCAAATTTCGAGCTGTAATATGTTCTCTGGCTGCATCATTTTTCTTTAATACGCTTCTCTTGCAGGCATCTGGGTGAAAGTGTTAGTTTAGGATCATTGCTCTACCTCCTATTTCGTTCGCTAGTTGCGAGAAACTGCTCCTCCTTGTGTGACAGAAGTGATCCATCTTTCAGTTACTCAGTTTCCCTCTTAACTACACAGTGGGAATATTTATTCGCTGTAGATTTGTTGGAAAAATATTCGTGTACAGTATGGCTTCCCTCAATTTTGCTGCTTCTTCAGCAAATAGTAGTTGGCGACAGTGATGCGACACTCTTCATGGAGCAGCTAGTTGCAATGCATTTCATCTCAACCAAACTCCAAGATCCGGAAATTGCTTTTAAGCTTGATTCAGGGGAAGATTCAGACAACATTCAGGTTTGTATGCGTTGTCATTTCTTTTGCACTACTGTTTAGTAAATGTATGATAGTTATCCTGATCACTTGAAAGATGACTAGTGATGAGTGCTTCATAATGTGAGGAATGATCCTCTTCTTTTATTTTATTTTTTTATTTTTTATGAAGAAGTGAGGAATGATCCTCTTCTTGTGTTCATACATCAAACTTTTTCGGGTTTGTATGCAAATGGATATTTTATTCTGTCCAACGGCCTTCTCTTTTCTTTAGTATCCTTGTAATTATATATTTTGGGTTCATATGCAGATGGTTGTTTCATGATCGAATTTCATTTGCGATCTTGATCTAATATTCAGCAAAACATGGACTAAATCCTGAAACATTAGGAGTGCCTTTAAAGCTTTTCTACAAAATCACAATATTTCTTACTTGTGCTTGGCTGTATAGTAATATAAATACTTGCAGTTACTTGTCTTTTTCTGTTTGCTATTGTGATGCTTTCCATAGTTGGAGATTTTCTTTACATGACACCATGCCTTATGTTCTAACTTAATAATACTCGTGAGTTTCTTTTCCCTAATTGGGTCCTTCAGATTTGTCTTTTAAAACCAAGCTTCTGAAATGATGACTAAATTCTAGTTTTCTAGATTTATTATTGCAGTGACTCAACTCATACAGAGATAAAATGCCTTTAATACTGAGAATTGATCATTTAAATGGCACCACGACTTTTGCTACTGTTTTTTCTTGTGCATTTGCATAATTCTTTTCTTTAACCCATTTAATTCTATTGCTGGTGCAGCTGACAGTTGGGGTTATCATGAAGGAAATTGTTTGTCATCTCCAACTTGTTGACTCCAAAAGAAAGCAGATAGGTGTTCTTTCTGTTTTCCGGAAGGAGCTAAAGGAATATATGAATACTGTTTTAAGTGCTGTTACGCAACGACTTACACCCTCTATATACTTCAAAGCAATTGTTCAGTTGCTGGGTCATGTAGATAAATGTGTGAGAAGAAAGGTAATGTAGATACTTATCCTTGCCATTATTATTCAGAAAGTTATGTACACTGTGACACCTGCTATCTTTGGGAGATTAAGCAGCTCACACGTCTTTCATGGTGCATTGATAAAGCTGTTAGTTTTACACTTCAGTTTTTTTCCTTCTCTATGTGACGAAATTTAAAACAATTTCAGCATTTGGGCCTGTTTCCTGTTGGAAATTGTCTAGTTGATGCACTCTGAGTCTTTGAAGAAAATGTGTGTGAGCATTTAGCATATGAAAGAGATCCTGTTGGAATTTTTCTTGTTAAGCTATTTTGGTGTTACTTCAGTTTTATTTTGGTGATACTGTTTTTGTCTTTTATGTAATCAAACTGTCTTTTATAAACAGGCTCTTGGAACTTTGTCTGAGACAGTGAAGGATACTGGGTTTGTTGGCTTAAAGCATGAAAAGAGGGGTCCAGCTGTGAGTTCTAGGATTTCGTGGTTTCATCTGGACGAGAATTCTTTGCAATCACTGGACACTTTGTGTCTTGAGATATTAAAATTAGTTAATTCACAGAGTGAATCAAGTAGTTCTTTGAAACTAGCAGCAGTGTCAACACTGGAAGTTTTAGCAAATAGGTTTCCTTCAGATAATTCAGTATTTAGCGCATGCTTAGATTCTGTTAGTAAAAGCATCTGCACGGACAATTCTGCCCT
Organism: Solanum peruvianum; assembly: GCA_027705065.1. Lineage (NCBI taxonomy): Eukaryota > Viridiplantae > Streptophyta > Magnoliopsida > Solanales > Solanaceae > Solanum > Solanum peruvianum. Next base: position 49,478,088 of record JAKWJD010001757.1, read on the forward strand.
TTCTTCTAGTTGCCTTCGTACAGCTGGTGCCTTGATTAATGTGCTAGGACCAAAGGCGCTCCCTCAGCTACCTTTTGTCATGGAAGGCTTAATTAGGCAATCTCACAATGATTTGTCAACTGTAACAGCAGAAAACAAACCATCTGATGGTGATGCTTCCACAGTTTCATCAATTCAGAATGATTCTGTCTTTATGTCTATTTTACTCGCCTTAGAGGCAGTTGTAAACAAGCTTGGTGGCTTTTTAAATCCATATCTTGGTGATATTTTGGAACTTATGTTATTGAAGCCTCAGTACACTTCCACGTCAGAACTAAAAGTGAAGCTGAAAGCTGATTCTGTACGAAAGCTAATATCTGAAAGAGTCCCTGTAAGTTTTATCTAGTGCATATCTTCTTATGGTATGATTCATATGTGCAGTACTTTGAATGTCACTGAACTTCTTCTACTCCTTGATTGAACAGGTTCGTCTTCTACTTTCTCCACTGCTGAGGGTATATTCTGATGCAATTACGTGTGGGGATTCTAGTGTATCGGTTGCTTTTGAAATGATACAAAACCTTGTGGCTGCTATGGATAGATCATCGGTTGGTGCCTATCATGTAAGAATTTTTGACGTATGCTTACAAGGTCTTGACCTGCGTCGTCAGCACCCTGCTGCTGTTAAAAATGTTGATGCTGTCGAGAAGAATGTCATCAATACGGTGGTGGCGCTTACCATGAAACTTACAGAGAAAATGTTCAAACCTCTTTTCATGAGGAGTATTGAATGGTCAGAGTCGATCGTTGAAGAAAATGAGAACGTAGGGACCAAAAGTATAGATCGATCTATTGCCTTCTATGGCTTGGTTAACAGTCTAGCTGACACCCAAAGGTGAGTCATCAGCATCTTTTTTTTTTCTTTTCCAAATCCATTTTTACTTATTCTTGTGATTTGATTTAGTTATGAGACAGCCTGTACAATTTTGCAAGTTGTTGTAGATCTCATGTGGATAAAAACTTGGAATGGTTGAAATATCGGGAACCAGATACTGAGTTGACACTGTCATTTAGCGGAAACATTTGGCATACCACCTAATCCTATCCCCCCCCCCCCCAACACACACAAAGCACGTTTGGATATGTGAATGGTGCTTTTGCTTAGATTTTGGGTAGTAGGCTTAGAAATTTCAGCAACTCATTATAAGAGGTGTTCTACAACTGAGACTGATACCTGAAATAGTAGTTATAGCTGACGGGCTACAAGGTTCAGTTTGTTTTGACTGCCCACCACAAGCTTATTATGATGCCAGGAAAACTCTGCCATTGTTAGGCATTCATCCATGCTAAAGTTGTTTTTATGACTCTACACTCTTCTGTGTTACCTTTCTTTCATTTGTTTATCATATGGCTTCTATGTGAATTTTTTCTGGCTGAGCAACTATCTCGGAAAAAAAAAAGATCATTGCAATTGCACTCTTATAAAACTGATGCTTATTTTCTAGGAAAAGTTTGAGATTAGTGCAACCATACTCTTAAAGTGATGCTTATTTATTCGAATATTTCAGAGAGAACTAGAAAATTAATGTTTATGTTTCACCTCAGGTCGTTGTTTGTACCAAATTTCAAGCACTTGCTTGATGGCTGTGTGAGACATCTCATGGATGCTGAAGGTGCAGAATCAACTCTAAAGCACAAGAAGAAAAAAGTGAAGCTTCAGGAAAGCAACAGCAAGAAGAAGGATACCAATTGTGGTTTGTCCATTGGTTTGTGGCATCTGAGAGCTTTGATTTTGTCTTCCCTGCATAAATCTTTCCTGTATGACACTGGGACACTGAAGTTTTTAGACTCAGCAAATTTTCAGGCAAGTTGTGCTCCCCACACCTTTTATCTATTAATTTGCATATTTGAAAAGCTTACTATCATTATTCATTTACTGTTCGATCAGTAAAACAAGTACGTCCTTATTGAACACATGAATGCCACTAATGTTGATAATCATCCCTTGGTTTGGTGTTTGTAAGCTAGCTTCACTTATTATTGGGAGTATGGATTGCTCAGATTTACTTGCTTAATTCACCCAGATCGACTTTCTATGACAGAGTGAAAAACAGTGCCTTCAATGTGGCTTGTCGCATGATTACTTTGTTTATGAGGATTTAGTCAGGTGCGTAGGGCGGGGGCGTCCGGGGGTTGACGCACGTAAATACAAGCGGTGTCATCCTACGCTGCTATGGTCTCTGAAAAAAATTCACTTATATGAAGGAAAATAATATGCAGAATGTAATATAAGTAATAAGATAAATAGACAGTAATGACACTAACCCTCTCACCATATCTTGGTTTTTAAACTTTTAGTGTCATCAAACTACAGATGGCAACAAGACTTGATCCCTGGACTTCTCCTTCGAAAAGAAGAAACTCTTCCAACTAAGCAAACATCCATTTGGATTAGATTAGATTCCTGCAATTTTTTATGTAATTAAACATATTACGTGCTACTCTTTTCATTTGTCAATTCTCATAATACTTTTTTTTTGTCCTTATTCTTTTTAGTTTGAATTTCTTGAATTACAGTTGGAAATATTTATGGCACTAGATGCAAGGCTGTTGGCTTTTGCTGCAATGACCCTTAAATTTGTCTTTTGTTGAGATATTAGCTCTTTCCTCTTTCTTCTCTAATATTCAACATGTGTCTCAAATTCAATGTGAGAAATCTCATTTGAGTTTGCTTAACATAAAAATAGTGTGTCGAAATAGATAAAGTAATCAACTGCACAATAGAAGAATGTGCTTCTTGCACTACTCGAGCATACTCATAAAAACAAAAAAAGAAATGGCATTGACATCGATTGTTATTGATCAATCAGAATTGCCATCCAGGATCTATTATTGCCTCAAAATGTCCAAATATATACATTTTTTTGAAATTGATGTCCAATATATCTACATTGTAGGACTAAAATCTGTAATCTGACCTCTGTCACCAAGGTGAGCGCCTAGCGCGAAAGGTTTGCTTTGCTAAGAAAGATAAGACAAGAAGAAGTACTCTGTTTATAGTAAATGTCGGAGTAGGTACTTTAGTTGGGTGGTGTCAGTGCTTATTTGTTTCTTCCACCATTGTTTGTCTTAGTTTTGATTTATGATTTTGCTGGAATGCAAGTTGCTCTGCATACCAGCAAAAATTGAAAATGTTATTGGTCATATAAGGTGTAAAAAGTGTTGTACTCAATAGAAGTTGTATGAGCAGAAGTAAGGCTTTTGTAGCTGTACAAATGAAAGTGCCATAAGAATTTCCAGCTGTTTTGTAGTTTCCTCATTTGACTGACATTCTGTGTTTCATTAGGTTCTTTTAAAACCGATAGTGTCGCAGCTTGTAACCGACCCACCAGTTGCGCTGATGCAATACCCCAATGTGCCATCAGTGGAAGAAGTTGATGATTTATTAGTTGCATGTGTTGGTCGGATGGCTGTAACTGCTGGTTCTGACCTCCTCTGGAAGCCGCTAAACCATGAGGTGACTACTAAATTTACTTTTACAATGTTTATTGCTTAAAATTATCAGTGGATAAATTCCTGCAATTAAATATGTTTCATGTGTTTTATCTGTATAAGCTCCTACCATCATGACTCCCCTGGAATATCTGTTGAGGAGAATGAGACTAACTATAGATTCTGTGGATGATTTCTTGTTGTACTCTCCAGCCGATACCTAAGATCATTTTGGTACTTCTTTTAATGAACTCTGCTGAGCTAAGTGGGTTGTGTATCATGTCAGTTGGGCCGCTATAAGATACAAAAAATTTTCTTCTATGCAATTAGTTTGAACTAATGGCATCCAAAATCTTGTTCTTCATTTGGTTAGTTCATTTATTGCATTTGAGAATAATACTAAATACAATATGAAGGGCAAGGTAAACCCATGCTTCTATGTTGTGGGAGTTACCAAATGAATTTGAGTCTGGCTCCTCTTCATTCCACCTGATTCATTACTAGTTGTGACCTTGGATAAATGCATGAAGTGGTAGTTTATTTTTTGGCGTTTATCTATTTACATGCCTTCTACCCTGCCGTGTCTCTTCCTACTTAGATCATTCATTTGCTCTTTTGATGTGCTTCAAAAACCATGTAGTATCGTTACCTAAAAAAAACAATAGTTTTTCAAAGAAGAGATTTTGACTGCTTACACTATCTACACAGGTGCTGATGCAAACTCGTAGTGAGAAGTTGCGCTCTCGAATTCTGGGTTTGAGAATTGTTAAGTATATGGTGGAGAATCTGAAAGAAGAATATCTGGTCTTGTTGGCCGAAACCATTCCCTTCCTTGGGGAGCTGCTTGAAGATGTTGAGCCTCCTGTCAAGTCTCTTGCACAAGAAATTCTCAAGGAGATGGAATCTATGAGTGGTGAAAGCTTACGGCAATATCTCTGAACTTAATTGTGAAAATCTCTAGAAGCCTCTTCCTCAAGGGTGTGTAGCGCAGGAATTTTACCTTCTGATCCCTTCTTGTTTTGAAAGGTAATGAGCACCTTGCAGCATTCTGCCGTTCCTAGCCCTATATATGGAGATATCAGGGCACATATACAGCACTTGGCAGGACCGGACAAACTGGACACTCATCGTGGGACGATACCATGTTTTCCCTACTTAAGAGTTGTGCACTGAGCTCGGGAATCTGAGAGTATTGGCGATAGTTTTGTAGCTGATTATTTAGGACGTTTGTAGCATAGGAAGAATAGCCTATTGTTGAGATGTATATACATGGTGTGGCCTTACCTCTTTTTCTCCTGTAGTTGGGAGAGGCAATTTTGTTCAATAGGATGCATAATGCTGTTGTCCACAGTTAAAAAAGTATTTCTCTAAGCTCACAGTTAGAGAAGTAGTGTCATCGACTACGAATGATTTTGAATAACGGATTTGTCAAGACATCATTTAGTCAAAATTATTTGAGAGACATCTGTTGTATCATTGAATCCAAGATATGTGTTTTTATATTTTAATAAACTTATCAAATACACAACTTATTATATAAGATGTATAATATTTAAATTTTGTATATAGAGATCTTGAATAGGAGAAAAACTCTTGCAGTAGATGAATAAAAAAATTGTACCACTTTTTAAAAATACAAATATAGAATATAATAACATATCTTTTCGAAAGACTTTGGTGATGAACAACTACAATAAAATGAGGAATTAATTAAAAAAATCCATAAAAACTTAAATCAAATCTTTTTTGTTTTCAGATTAAAAAATATTTCATATCTTCTTTGAATAAAATATTCTTGAAAATTTATCATATGGTTATATCCTCTCGAAAATATTTATGTTATCAAATGTTTAAAATTAGATTATTGACTTAGTTCACCACCGCGCAAAATACGAACAATTTACCTAGTTATATCTAGATTTGTAAATTGACAAGCACATTCGAATGGAACCTGTAACATTTTTTTAATTAAGTTTTCCATTCGTTTTAACTTCTCTAATATTTGACTTGAGGAGCAATAATAGATGACAATTCTGCTATATCATTAGTTTAATATAATAAACCCAAAATTTTAAAATTACTCATTTAGTCTATGATGTACTTGGAGAGAAAAAAAAATCTGAAGATTTACTTGTTAAATTCAGTAAGTTTTTAATTTTAAAATATCTATTTTATCCTTGATAAATTATTTATAGTCACACAAATAACTATAACTTAGTATTTTATGGCACAAGTTTTAAAAAGTCTTTCTTTCTTAGAAAATTATGCGGTTAAACAAATTTATACTATTTAATTATTTATCATAGCTATAGTTTGCTATAATTATCACTAACGACTAATATTATATATTAATTATGTGGGTTGACTTCGAATTTGTATAATTAGTCACATTTGTATATATACAATTCGTCAGAATATATACATACATATGTATAATATACAACTATCTAACCAATATACATATACAATTCACCTCTCTCCCACTCTCTGTCCTCTCTCGCTCGCTTCTATCCTCCCTCTCCCAATCTCTATCGCCTCTCTCCTTTCTCTCCCAATCTCACTTGTCAATTGTCATTTATACAAATGCATATGTATAATAATACAATTATCTAACCAATATACATATACAATTCACCTCTCTCCCACTCTCTGTCCTCTCTCGCTCGACTCTCTCCTCTCTTTCCCAATCTCGCTCGCCTCTCTCCTTTCTCTCCCAATCTCACTTGTCAATTGTCATTTATACAAATGCATATGTATAATAATACAATTATCTAACCAATATACATATACAAATTCACCTCTCTCCCACTCTCTGTCCTCTCTCGCTCGACTCCCTCCTCTGTCTCCCAATCTCGCTCACCTCTCTCCTCCCTCTCCCAGTCTTGCTCGCCTCTCTCCTCTCTCTCCCTATCTCGCTTGCTTTTTATACAAATAATATGTATAATATACAATTATCTAACCAATATACATATATAATTCACCTCTCTCGACTCTCTCATCTCTTTCCTAGTCTCGCTCGCCTCTCTCCTCCCTATAACATGTAGCTATAAATTGTAATTATCAAACTATAGTTATGAAAAGTAATTAGGCTATTTTTAGTGGTTATATGTGAAAGTTCCTCCTTTTTCTTAAACTCCGTGTCAAGTTAAACCTTAGTCATAAAATTGAGATGGAGTGAGTAATTAATATAGTGAGTTTACTATTTTACCTATATTAATCACATTATTCATCTTGTTCCTAATATTTTTCCACTTTTGAATTGACAAACTTATTAAGAATTAAATATTTTTACCATTTTATCACAATTAACAACAAAGTAGAAGAATTAAAATTTCCAAAAAGTGCCATATTTTTCAAAAATAATTAATTAAGGGATAATAGTCATAATTTTTTTTGGCTTTTCCTAATTTGTTAAAATGGACAAGTAAAAAAGAAAAGTAGACAAGTAATTAGCGAGATAAAGAATAAAACAATAATTTTATTTTTTTGTTTAAAAAAAAATCAAATTAATATAGAAATCAAATTAAAAAATAATGTGACAAGTAAATTCTAAAAGATGGAGTTGAATGATTCGACTTTCTCCCTTTGTTTTGGAAAAGAAAAAAAAGAGTACAACATAAAAATGAGCAATGTGATTGGCTCACGTCTCTTGTGCCTTGTGACATATTCTCTGCTGATTCTCCATTACTATCTTCTTCCCTTTTCTTCATCTTATCAACGCATTTCAGTTTAATTTTTCCAAGGGAACAAGAAAAGCAAAGAATCTCTGCAGAACTCTAAAGATATTCCTTCTTTTTCTCTCTTTAAGAACAACCCCTTAATCCTATACGGAGGATTTGGTTTTGCAAATGAGATTTTTGGGAATTTCCATTTTCTTGATTCTGTTTACTTTTGCTTTTGCAAATGAAGATTTTAATACCCATGTGGTTGATAGGCCATTGATTGTTGAATTTTTTGAAAATAGTGAACCCCATTTGAAGAGAACGCTTCATTTAGAGTGTACAAGTTGGAGGTTTGCTGTGGAGGCGAATAATTTAAGCCCATGGAAGATAATTCCACAGGAATGTGCTGATTATGTGAGACAGTATATTACTGGTGGGGCTTATAAGATGGAGATTGATAGAGTTTCAACGGAAGCTGGAGCCTTTGCTGAAAGCATGAAATTGGGGGAAGATGGAAAAGATGTATGGATTTTTGATGTTGATGAGACTTTGCTTTCCAATCTTCCTTATTATTCCCAACATGGTTATGGGTATGACTCTCATTAATGTATGCCTCACCTCCACTAATTAAACACAAATGTCGAATTGGGTTGTCTTTTTTACTATCAGAAATGGAACTTTGTTTATTATATTTGGAGTTTTTTTGAGCATTGTTCGATGTGTATGATAATTTTTTGTTGATTTTCTGATAAGGTATTTTGGGGGTTATTTGTAGGTTGGAGGTTTTTGATAGTGTGGAATTCGATAAATGGGTTGAGAAGGGTGAGGCACCAGCAATTGGATCAAGTTTGAAGCTTTATCAAGATGTTATGAGGCTAGGATTCAAAGTTTTCTTGTTGACTGGGCGCAGCGAAAGACACAGAATTGTTACAGTGGAGAATTTGATGAATGCTGGGTTTCAGGATTGGGACAAGCTCATATTGAGGTGAGTTATGAGTTATAACTGCTTCAGATTTTATATCAATGGAAAATGAGTTATTATAACTTCAAATTTTGAAAAATGAATTAGCTATGAGAATTTGATGAATGCTGGTAAGCGTTCTTCCTCGTTGGCACGGTATATGGTCTGTTTTAGTAATGCTTCCCCTTATCTGATCTAGGTCACAGCCAATCAATGTCTCAATCCCTAAATAGTTAAGATCAATTGGATGAATGATCTGTATCTATTCGGTTCCATTTCGTTCTTGTTTGTATGGCAATCAGAGATACTTTAAAATTAGAACCCTTAATTTAAGTGGTGATCTTGCTAACTTAGGAAGAATCAAACAGTTTCTTGTTAAGAATGAATTTAGTAAGAGGGAAGTTCGATGAGTAATTCATCATTAACTCAAATCAGTTTGCATTATTGTTACGCTCAGCTTAGTTGGTCTTAAAGTTGTTGCTACATGTATTGTACTCTCTGATCTTAATCCAGGGATTAGAACTAAAATTTATTTGTCAGCCAATAGATAGATAAGTTCTATCCAAGAATTCGATATGGCTACAATTTTCCTGGAACTCGATTAACTCTACTTGGTCTATAGAAGGTAACTTTAAAGGCATGTTGAGGAACCAAAACTCCTGAAAGTAACTATAATAATTTCTAGTTTGGCTCGTTCAAATTGCACCGATATTTCATTTCCATCTTAAATGTCGGTATTCTCCATACTTAGTAGGCTAAAGAATGCCATTTATTTGCTAGTTGGTGATATTAATATTTGATATATGTCCTTTCTCAAGGATAGGTAAACATGTTGTTTGCTTGACCAAAATGAAAACAGAAAGGGATAACTCCAGAACTCAAAGAAGAAATAGGAACAATCTATAGATAATAATTCACAGAGGGTAAGGTTTGAAACAAATAAAATCAGATAGTTTTAGAGCTTGCGTAGCATGTGCAGAAGAGCTTTGCTTCTTGATACACATAAACCATTGATGTTAGTGTGTCTGTCTTTCCATCTCTCTCTGCATATGGAAATTCTTTTCGAGGTAGATATGTATTTGAGTATTAAAGTATAAGGGCAAGTATTTAAAGGACTTGAAAGGAATCTGCATGAGGCTTCCTTTAAGGGATTAAGATGTGGAGTATTTTCCACATAATGTAATGACAGTTTATCAACTAGATAGGCAAATCCATCAGAAAAGTTTTCGGAAGGAATATGATAGAAATAAAACCAGAAAAAAGTAGAAAAGTTAAAAAAAAAAAAAAAAAAACTCTTATAAAGAGACTCTGAATTTCTCAATCAAAATGCATATTATTCATCTAGGTGAACCTATAGCAAAGATATTTAGTTTTGTGTTTTAATTGACAAAGTTAACCATACTACATACTGCATACTTCTTCATTGACAATCTGCTGATTGCAATGAGGCAGGGCGGGGACGAAGCAAGGCAGAGAAAAACTCAACTTACTCTAACAGAACTAGGACCTTCAACTCCAACTGTATAGGCGAAACTCACCCCCTCTCGTTAGAGTCAAGTGACTTTCACTCCTTCAAATCATCTGAAAACTTTAAATGGGGCAGGGCAGGTGGCATGTCATCTAGTCCATTTGTAATTTTCGTAATCAAATTTATTACTCCTAGTAGTTTATTGCTGTTCCTCAGTTTTGTGCCGTATACAAGAAATTTTTCTACCACTTTCTTGGGCTTCACTTTACCATGTCACCTCTATAATTCTGCTTGTTTTAGAGTGACAACATGTTAAAATTCTGGATTAATGTTTGTTATGCAGGGGATCAGAGGATCATGGCAAATCAGCCACAATTTATAAATCAGAGAAAAGAAATGAGATGGTAGAAGACGGGTTGAGAATAGCGGGCAACTCTGGAGATCAGTGGAGTGATCTGTTAGGCTCCTCTGCATCGATTCGTTCTTTCAAGCTTCCTAACCCAATGTACTACATTCCTTGACATCCCCAATATTTTTTCTGCTGCAAACAATGGAAACATACTTCATTGAACAAGAAAATCTATGAATTAACTAATGTAACCATAGTCATAATGGGTGTAGTTGTGCACAATCCTCATCTCTGTACTTCTTTTAACATATATAGATTAACAAGAACAAAATATAACTTTTACTCTATTGTGAAACTTGATCCTTTCTTAAAAAGAAGTGAGAGAGCCAAACTTGTGACTACCTTAACCTCTAATGGGAACTTGAACTAAATTGTGCCATGAAATTTGTTGCTATGCTATTTACTCCTTTCGTTTCAATTTGTTTGTATGGTGTTTGGCAAGTAAGCAGAAATTATTGTCCAAAAACGTTTTTGTATAATCTAGACAAGCACTATATGTGAGTACGGAATATGAGGGCGGGGTTAAGGTGGGAGTGTGTTGGACACACAAAAGAGACAATTAATGTGAAATGCTATTGAATTTGTTTACGTACGCTCGTCATTTTTATTCATTTATAAGAAACTTATTTACCTTAAGAAAAAATTAAAATTTCAACCAAACATGAATAAAACTATTTTCTGTGTTACAAAACACATCGCAAGAGTTGGTTAGATAGTATTTATTGAAATTATTAGTGTGGTAATAGGGTTATTCGTGTTGTACGTAGTGAACAAAACATTGATCATATATGTCCTTTGTTTGTGCTTTCATATTCACTACCATCTTCAAATTATTTAGGGTTCATTGGATAGGATGTATTAGAGAATTAATTATAATATTATTTAATTTTTTCTTTGATAGAATGTATATAATGTATAAATTAGTTGTACATCTTGTTTAATAATATGGGGTGTATAATTAATACACTATAAATTATGATATTAGTAATATATATAATGGAAACAATCCATAGATAAATATGGTTAAAGATACAATTGTTTTATTACAGCAAATAGAAATTTGATTGACTAATTAATATTATTAATAAAAAATTTATTCAATATTATTCTTATACACTCTATCAAATGACTGATTTCTCTCATATTTCTTAATTAATTCTTTTGTTCTGCCCAATGAAAGAATCTCCAAGTTTCTTTTTCAAGTTGAGGGTATCATTATCATGCCTCTTGAGAAAAAAAAATAAAGCTCTTAAAATTCTAATTGAAAAAGTCTTATTAATTATTATAAGGCTTATATAATTAATTAATATAAACCCTATGTAGTAAACATCAAAGAAGCGTCAAACAGTTGACACTCAATTACATTACATTAATTGAATGTCGGTGTCATTGAGTAAGGATTAAGTCAGCACCCAAAAAATGAAAATATATTATTCTATCCATTCAAAATTGTTTGACAGGTAAATTAAAAATAAATGTCTACGATTAATTATCAATTTAAATAATCGAAAAACAAAATAGATCTGTTTTTCAATTCTGCGCTTTCATTTTATTCAATTAAAAAATTATGTACTTTTTTGATATTTTTGCTATAGTAAAGTTATATTAATCAAATTATATCTTATATTAAATTTTCCTTGACGAACGTGCATGACCTTATCTTGACAAATAATTATGGACGAAGGGGGTAACACTTTTGTGTTGTAATTGTGAAACTGCTTTATCCTTAATTAGAAATTTCGAGTTTAAACTTTGATATAAAAGTTTTTCTATTGAAAATTTCATTCCAAAATAAATCCATACGTCAAATTGTTAGGTTGTGGAGCCTGATTAATATTTGATGTACTGTCATATATTACTGTTTACGCGGTTTAGGCTGTACTATTTATTTTCTGTTACTCTGATTTATTAATATATATATCCCATCGCCGTGAAAGTTTACTCATGGGGTGTTACCACGAAATATTAGTTTCTCTCTCTAGATCTCTCATCTTTTTCTCTTAAAAGTTTTTGTGTTTTTAATTTATCAAGTGTGTGTGTGAATTCGATCCTAACACAAATTTCATCGAGGCTCTAATGTGAATTTAAGTGACGAGGACAATAAAATGTCAGCACCCAAAAATTCTTAAAACTCGAAGGTCAGCTCTGTTTACATTTTAATTTCAACGCTACCTAACCCATCATTTTCTCTACTATTTTTCTATGCTAATGCACTTCATCATTATTGGCTTATTGCCAAACAATTTTTTCACCGCACCATTTTAATATTTTGATATTATTCGTTATAAAAAAAAGTTTATATTTATTTTTACTATTACAATTTTTTTCAAAAATATCTTTTTCATCTAATTAAAGTAAAAAAGATTTGATTTTAAATTTATTTTTCTGATTTTTTATTTAAAAAACAAAATCCATCTAAGTATATTTGATCTTTTGCAAAGTTAAGGGCTCACGGGATACATTTGATCCTTCTCACGAATGAGATTATTTTTTCTTGCTTTCTTTAGTTCAACGAATTGTTTGGGTTTATTATTATCATAGATATCCCAATTTCTCTTTCGAATACAAAAAATAAATTGCGATATAACAGTAAAAAAATAAACTTAAATTCTTTTTCCTCTTTTTTTATTTTTCCATTAACATTTTTTTTTATTTCTCATATTTTCACGCAAAAAATAAAATTTAAATATAAAAACATGTAATATTTAAAACATGGTTAAAATAATTAATATGAATTTTCCACTAAATTTTGTTTTAGTATGAGTGTTTAAAGAATAACAAAAGAAAATACCTTTAGCGATCGCAACTGGTTGTCTTTCTACTTGCTCCAACATTTGACTTTATTTTTATTCTCATTAACACTAATTATTCCAATACAAATCACGTACATAATATAAAAATAAATTGTTACGTTATTTATAAACTTAATTTTTTTTATATTATTTTCTTTTTTTATTATCTCATTCAAAAACCAAATGATCCCTGAGCTCAACAATATCTCACGATTAATGTTTTTGTAGAGTCCCGAAAGATATTAACAAAAAATTTCAAAAGGGTAATGAATTTTTTTTAAAATTAAAACGGTAAAATCGCTGGTGAGGTAGCAATTTAGGTGGTGCCGTTAAGGTAAATCGCTGCAATAGCAGCGATTTGTAAAAATTATTTTTTTTTAACAAATCGTCGCTGCCAAGGCAACGATTTAGTAAATGATTTTTTAAAAAAATTATAAATCGCTGCCTGTGCAGCGATTTTAATTTTTAAAAAATTTATTATTATTTTTTGAAGTAAATCGCTGCGTTGGCAACGATTTTACTTTATTTTTAAAAAAAATTTTTCAAGTAAATCGCTAAATTTTGAAATAAATTAACACGTCAATTTGTACAAAAAAAATTCATATGCATGTTAATATTTATGTCAGGATGTGAAATGTGAATTTGGAAGTTTGACAATGTGAATTTTTTTGACTAATTATAATTTATTTACGATAAAAAATTAAATAGGTGAAATCGCTACCCAAGACAATGATTTAGTTCAAAAAAATATTTTTTTTTAAAAAAAATTAAGTAAAATTGGCTATTTACAATTTTTTTAAAAAAAATCATTTACAAATCGCTGCCTTTAAAAAAAATATTACAAATTCCTGCTACTGCAGCAATTTTTCTTAACGCCACCCACCTAAATCGCTACATCACTATCGATTTTATCATTTTGATTTAAAAAAATTTCATATACCCTTTTGAAATTTCTATCAATATTTTTTACCTATTAGGCTTGGGACTCTGTTTTTGTAACAAAGGAATTTTTATCAATATTTTTTACATATTAGGCTTGGTACTCCATTTTTGTAGCATAAGCAATTAACTAGCTAGGTCAACAACATTTGCTTTCTGCTTTAAATCTAACCACATATATATTTATTAGCCGTTTAATCATGAATGAAAATGGAAATATTTTTCAAAATGTTTTAAATAAGTTGTAATTATTTATTAACTCAGCTCATTTATTTCAATTTCAAAATTCAAATTTGAAAAATACATTTAGGAGTGAGTTCTTTTTCAATTTTTTCCCCTCACATAGCTTTAACTCTTGTTTTCATTTTATTTTTTTTAAATACAAATGACAAACTCTTAATAATCTTTTTTCAACTTAGCTATAAAAACACACTTAATTTTGGCTAGTAGCTAGTACTTGTTTTTTTAAAAAATAAAAATATAAACCCATTCTTGTTCAAGTTTGATTTATATTTCCTAACAAACTCATCCTAAATTAAAATAATGTCACTTAATTAATTACTTTGATCACATTAATAATTAATCCTCTACTGTCTTCACCTAATTAATGTAGAAGTCTCTCAATAGTATGGTTCTAAATTTGGCAGGACCAAAAAAGTTGTCCAAAAAAATTAAAAGTTGTAAGCTTCTGGAAATAAAATAATCATCAAAACTCTACAACTTTTTTGTAAGACCAAAATTATATCCCTTTTTTCTCATGCTAGATGGATGTGTTTTGACTAATAATGTCTTAAAATTTAATGCACTTTTAAGTCGTTAATTAATTATGTACGTTTGTAATAAAAACATCTATACGTGAATCACCATGCATGATAATACCATCAATTAATAACAAAAATCTTGAATTATTATAATTTTTTTTCTAAGTTGAATTCCGATAAATATATTTAGTCATAAAAATTTTAAATTTCAACTTTAAAATTTTCAAGAATTTGACAAATAGCAAAAACATGTTTTTTACTCTAAATAACTTTCATTTTTTTTAAAAGAAAACTTCGATAGGTATAATTGCTTTTCACTTAATTTTTTTTTTCACATAAAACATGATTATACGTATACCGAAAAAGAGAGTAAGTGCACCTTTCCTAATACGTACGGGGCCGGGTATTAAAAACTTGAGAGACCAATCCAACCAAATTGATTATCGACCAAAAAACAGCTGTGCATTATCAAGGTTCAATTAGGTAGTTGTTGCAATTCATGATATGTAATTGTAGGAGTTATTTTAAATAGTACTGTCAAATGTTTGATTATGGGCATCAGGTTTGAATCTTGAAAATAAAATTACTTTTAAAATGAAAATTTTAAACATATTTATCAAATAAAAAATCAAAAATCAATTCATAGGAGAAATACGAGTCCGGAGCTTAAAGGGTACAAAATATCAACAAAAATTTCAAAACGGTATATAAAATTTTATATTGACCAAAACGGCAAAATCGTTGCATTAACAACAATTTTTTTTTTAAAAAAAAAAATTATAAAATTTTGAAATCGCTGCGTGATTTTATAATTTTTTTAAAAAAATATGTAAATCGCTCAGCGATTTTATAAAAAATAATTTAAAATCGCTGCCTAGGTAGCGATTTCATTTTTCAAAAAAAAAAATTCAGCGATTTTGCCGTTTTGGTTAATATAAATTTTTATATACCGTTTTGGAATTTTTATTAATATTTTGTACCCTTTAGGCTACGGACTCGGAGAAATACATAGGGATAAAGTAAAAAAAGATTGCGCACTAAAAAATATTAGATAAAAATAAGGGCAAATTACAGAAATAACATACTTTTAAGTTAAAATTACAATCTACCCCTTAAAAGTTTATAATTACAAAAATTCCTCAAAATTGGAAACAATACTACAAGCACCGATACATGAATCTAATGTGCGTGATGCAATAATTTGATGCGCGAGATACACTAATCTAATGTGTGAGGTACATTTTATACATGATACACTAATATGATGCGTGAGATACATTAATTTGATGCGCGAGATACATTAATTTGATACACAAGATACAATAATTTGATGCGCGAGATACATTAATGTGATGTGTGAAAAAAAAGAATTTTAAAAAATTTATAAAACTTATAAGAAATAATGGTAATAAGTAAATTAAAAGGTGAAATTTCTGTAATTAATTCTAAAAATATCTGCTTATTAAATCATCACAAAATATTATGATCCATACGTGTAATTTTTGTATAATATTGAGAATTCTCGAACGACAAACAACCCGTAGAGGCTTTTTGGGTTTGCAATCATCCTCACGTGGTTGGATGGGGCCAAATCCTCTTGATTATGCTAGAAAAAAGAGAATTACCAAAAAAGATTAATAGTGGGGACAGTAACATATGATTATGAATAATAATTAAGACAATGAACTACCACCAAATTTTAAATGAAAAAAATTGACAAGTCAAATGTAGCATTCTTTCTCATAAATAACACCAAAATACATACATGATTTGCACAAGGAAACTAAGGCCTTGAAATGAGAAGGTGAAGATGTCATAAATCTTTAATATATTTTTGTTTTTATATAGTTTTTTCTACTTACAAGTTGCTTAGATATTCATGGTCCAATGCAATATTCAAGAGTGACAACATGGGTTATCATAATCATAAAAGTAATATCAACATTTTATTGAAATATAGGTATCAAATGAAACAATCAAGGTGTAACAAATAAGGACGGATGTTGTTTACATTTATTGAGTTCAACTAAATTTAAATTTAGTATTCCAACAAATATTTATATTCGTATACCTGATTTAAAAAAAAAATTAATTATTAAATCTAAAACTATTTTGGAAACAAAATTTTCATGATTCTACTTCCACTTGTGAAAAAGGCAATCTCAAAACATATGGTCAAAATTCAAAAATGAATTTGGTTTATAGAAATTGTAGTGGCACTAAAAACATATGTTCAAATTTTAAAAAATGAATAGGAAGTACAAAAAAAAAAAAAAGTGAAAGAAGCAATAAGAAAGCATGCCACCTTGTTTCTTTGTCTCTTTGTAATGGCATTTTATACTAACCTTCTTTTTCCCCACTTTTCAAGAAACTTTGATACAACAGACAAATAATTATGTCACTCACTACATATCCAATTTATGTAAAATGGACCATATATATCCTACTCCCTTTAATTTCCATTATACTTCTATCATTTCCATCACTTTTTTCCCTTACCTAAAACCATATTAATGACGATCTCGTTATATTCATCAAAAAATTTATCTGGTATATAAATTTAAAATTATCTTTAATCAACATAAACTACGTGTTAAATTTTCTTATTGAGAATTCTGTCTCTATTGTGACGATAACTCGTTCCTCCTAGCTAGATACATGTATATAATTTGTTTCTTTTGGTTTAGGTATATGTTGTTGGTTGGGATTTGTCACTTGTCAAGGAAATGGTCCAAAGAGGCAAAGGATACTTCGTGGAGTCCTCTTTCGTTTTAGAAGTGTTATTCCAATTTGTGGGGGTCTTTATTCCCAACGTGCAACCACCAACAAATGCTTTAGGTATTTTTCAACAAGAAAATCTCTTTAAAATATTACTCCTCTTTTGTATCTTTACCCTTTCCATAGATAGATTAACAAGTAGGTTGGATAAGTAACGGAGAATAACAGTGTGTGTCTGTTCAAATAAGATAAAATTTAATATTGCTTTTGTCAAGTGTATCCAACTTAAATATATATATCAATTAAATGTAAAAATTGACATATATGAGTCAGGTATTGGGCCTAGCTTGAGTTTGAGTTAACTCTTTAATGTTTATTTTTATGTTATTATTAAAAATTTTAATTTTATAAGAAATTAGTTGATTAGGAGAAATATAAGTGTAAGTAGTTTAGTTTGGTGATCACATATATAAAGTCTGAATTAGAGCTTGAAACAAATGATGTTGACTTTGTACTGAACAAAATAATCAATAATAAAATTGTAAAATATTGAATTTATTTTAATTTTTGAATACTTCAATTTAGAAAATTAATTGCATTTTGCACCATCCATAAAATAGTAGTATTAAGTAAGGATGTCTATAAAGAGTTTAATTACATTAAATCAATTAAAGAAGTACACAATTATAAATTAATTTGTAATAATTATTGAATTGATGTTTTGCTAACTTAATTAAGATTAATAAATGAATTTTAAAGTAATAATTACATTACCTAAACAAGCCCATTTTTCCTTTTCTTCCATTTCTCCCACTCTATATTGCTTGATATTCTACACTCTTGTTAATAATAAAAAAAGACAAACTTTATCTAATCAAGTTGACGCCAAGCTAAATCTTGATCAAATTAAAATGAGCTGTGTCGAGCCCTGAGCCGGCTCGGCTCATTACACATGCATCTATATGTAATATTTTATATATTTTATTGTCTGTCTTAGTTTAATCGAATATAAAGTATAAGAGAGTATAAAAATTTTATAAATTTCACAATAATAAGTTAAAAAGATATATTTATATAATATAATTTTTAAGTTTTGTGCTTGTAAACCTAACACTATTTTTGGTGAGGATGGAGGGAATGGGATGGAGAGGCAATTAATACAATGGAAAAAAAAAGAAGAAGAGATTATAAACATGAGATGAAGAAATGAATTCCTTCCATAAAATAGGCACATGCCACCTTCTGTTCTCTCTTTCTCTTGCCAACTCCTCTCTCTCTAATCTTGACTTGTTCTCTCTCTCTCTCTTTTTCCCTCTCTCTGCGGCAACTTTCTTCACAAAGCCAAAGTCCTCTTCAAGATTTTGTTTTTCCCACAATCTCCGCAAAAACCCCATAAAAAATGATTGTATTTTCAAGACTTACCCTTTTCTAACCAGATCTTGAATCTTCATTTTTTCCCATTAAAATGTCATAAAGTTTCAATCTTTTTAACACCCAAGTGTCAGTTTTTTTTCTTTCAAGAAAATGGAACACAAGCATATGCTTATACTTATTATACCATGTTCAGTAGCTGTTTTAATTGTTTTGTTGTTAGTGATCTATTTATGTACAAGGAGAAGAGAGGAAATTGTTTCTAGGGATGTTGAAACTAGTTTTGAGGTTAAAGAAAGAGACGGGGTTGAAAAAGATTTGTTGATCAAGTTTGAAGATGGTGAAGATCTTACTGTGTATGAAATCTTGGATGCCCCTGGTGAAGTTATTGGGAAATCAAGTTATGGAACTTTATACAGGGCTAGTTTGCTGAGTATTGATAGAGTTACATTGTTAAGGTTTTTGAGACCAGCTTGTACTGTCACAATGAAAGAAGTTGTGCCTGTAATGGAACTTTTGGGGTCTTTAAGGCATCCTAATTTGGTGCCTTTGTGTGCATTTTATGCTGGCCAAAGAGGAGAGAAACTGATGGTACATCCTTTTTATCGTCATGGTACTTTAGCTCAATTGATTAGAGGTATGTGTTCTTGCTGTTTTTTTTTTTTTAAAAAATATACAAGCAGTAAAATTGTTCTGTGTGTGTGACTATACTGAATATGTTGTTGTTCGTAAGTATTAGAATTGTGATACCATATAATTTTAAATCACAATGACTTATTGCTAACAAATCTTTAAGCCTATGGTGTGGTGTTCATTCAAAAAAGTTACTGTCTTGGAAATAAAATAAGAAAAAACAAGATTGGTCATTTTTATGATTTGTAGCATTTGGCAGGAGATGGATGCTTGATTTTCATAATAATTTTTTGTTTTCTTCTATTGGTTAGTACTAATACAAAATTTTCATGCCAAAAAGTGGGATCTTCATTTTGCCTTTTGGTGCCTTGAAAAAAAGTCTCATTCAATCATTTTCTAACAACTGGAAGGGACTTCAATAATTAGATATCTATATGCAGTTTGAATTTTTAGGTCCTTTGATTGTACCCTTTTCTTTTTCACTTTTTTTTTTGGTGACATCTCAACAACACTGTTTCTGAATCTGGAAAGCACAGATGAACTAGACTATCTTCCATTTTTTTTCGATTTTTTTTTGATATTTTATTTCTCCATATTTTGTGTTGAAAAGGTTTGTTTTCTGGATTTAAATGGAATTTGTTTTCTTCTGCTTATTTAAAAACCTACACATGTGCATTTTTATAGTTTAACATATCTTGCCTCAAATTTCAGTTAGTTTTCTTGTCAATTTAGAACCTAATAGTAGGTACTTTGTCAAAATTATAGTTTCATTAATAACTAAACCGTGTTAAGCTGGAACCACTCTTAAGTCTAAAGTATACACATGTATTAGTTTTCAATATGTCTCAAGTATACAAAAGTATTTTGTTTTAAGAAAATTGTGTCTAATGATGCAGACGGGAACGGTGAAGCTCATAAATGGCACATCATATGTAGGATCTCCATTGGCATTGCTCAAGGACTAGACTATCTTCACACAGACTTAGAAATTCCCATAATCCATGGAAATCTCAAGTCGAATAATATACTTTTGGATCGACACTTCATGCCATATGTGTCCGATTTTGGATTGCATCTTCTCTTGAATCCAACTGCAGGCCAAGAAATGCTTGAAGCTTCAGCAGCTCAGGGGTATAAAGCCCCTGAATTAATCAAGATGAGAGAAGTTAGCGAAGAAACTGATATTTACAGCCTTGGGGTTATCTTGTTAGAGTTATTAACAGGGAAAGAGCCATTCTACAGGAAACCAAATTTTGATAAGGATATTTATTTGCCTAATGCCATTCAAAGTGCGATTCTTGATCATAGAGTTGCAGATTTTTATCATCCACAAATTCTGGTTAGCAAAACTGATGATGGCCAAAGGGCAGTTAATGAAGATCATGTTTATGAATTCCTTCAGCTTGCTGTGGCTTGTTGTTCTCCCTCACCTGCTCTTAGGCCTACTATAAAGCAGGTCCTCAGCAAGCTTGAAGAAATTGGAAAGTAAAATGAACAATCTTTATGCTTCTGCTTGAAGCATGACCTGTTTCCTCTGACTGACTTGATCAATTCGATCGATATCAACATACTTTAGGTCATGATAAGCATACTGATACAACACACTGACTTCTCGTGAGGAAACTGGTTTTTGAGGACATGTCTTAATTCCCTATGTGCAATCACAGCAAGAGAATGTTGTGAAGCTTATATCAATTGGCAAGAACTATAAAGTTGGTGTCCAGTTTTTCGGCAAAGCAGAAGTTTTCACCTCATGAATCAGAAGCAAGTTTCTGGATCCTGAAATTTAGCTTCCTATGTCATCCTCAAGATTCGAAAAAGTTCTATTTTGTGACTCACACAACTGACACTAGTCGAGTGAGATTCATTTTTGTCTCACAAAAAATTTAGCCCATTTGAGTCTACTTTTATGTGAGACAAAAAGAAGCCTCACACAACTAGTATTCGTGTTGTCATAAAGAAAGGGGGTTGATGGATTAGGAAGTACACATTGCGATATAACCAAGATATATTTGTAAAAATACAGTCAACAGATTAGAGAGTGACATTTTAACTAGTTTATCCTGTAATATCAGATAACAAGCAGTGGACTTGTCTTAATTTCAGAGAAAATCTGGTGACAGTTGGAAGTTCCAAAGGATCCATAAGATGTGATTACCAACAACCAGTTGTGAAGTGTTTTGTTAGAAAAGACACACTGTTTTAGCAACAAGACAAAGAATAGCCATTTTCCATCATTGAAATTATTGATCTGCCTGTTTTGTCATTGTGTGACAAAGTCTAACATCATTAGATTTATAAACTTACTATATATATTTGATTACTGTATTCTCCTTTCTCTTACGTATGCATTATATCAAGATGATCTCTCTGTTTCCCAATGCACGTGCACCTATCAAACATACACAAAAAAGTATGTAAGATAATTTCTTCTCATTTGCTTAGATTCTTTATTGGTCGAGAGTGTATCGTAAGAGACAGGTAAGATGATCATCAATAGACATATTGAGTTGAATTAATCAAAAGAAAAGCTGAGACTTTCCATTTGCTAACATTGTGGTTGGGAGAGTGATGTAAAACAATCAAATTCAATAGAACAAGCAATTGAACTCATACATAAAATCCTTAATTGAGAACTCAAAAGAGGTTCAACTGAAGAGGTACAACATTTCTTCCCCAAAACTCCTTCAACATTCATGGTAGAGTGGGTAAAAGTTTCACATTGGTTGGGGAATGGACCGGTGATCTCCTTATATAAACTTGATAATTCTTCCCGCATAAGCTAACTTTTGAGGTTGAGTTAGACTTAGGTGTCATATTCTTACATGGTATTAGAGTCAGGTTCATCCCCGTTTAGTCTCCCGATCCACGCTCCAATCGGGCCTGGGCGTGAAGGGGGTGTTAGAGCGGGTAAAAGTCCCACATCGGGTGGGGAATGAACTAGTGGTATCCTTATATGGACTTGGACAATCCTCCCTTATAAGCTAGATTTTGAGGTTGAGTTAAGCCAGATGTCATATCCTTACAATTCCGAATCATGAAATGGAAGGTCAATTCCAAGCTCATGATTGCTATCTTGAAAGTAATCGTCTCAGAGTTACTTAATATCTATACAAGTCAATATATCGTGTCAGACATTCAACGCTATCGTTATAAATCAAATAAATAAATTTTTTTAAAAAAGACATCCCATGTAAAGGTTAACTGGCCTTAGTTTGGTGTTTTCTGACAGGGAGAAACATTTTGATTAAACAGGTGTTAAGTGTATTATAACCAACTCCATAAATATCTCAAGTTGCTTCTATGTCCCAATTATACATAAATGTTGTTTGGATTTATCTTAAAACAAGTCAATTATTTTCCCACTTTTTCCTTAAGCACTTTTCAGGCCAAGTGGAAATGCATGCTTAATGCCCAAACCAAAGAATAAAGGTAACTTTTCCACTTTTAAATTTACTTAAACTATATTAAAAGAGAGGAAAAGTATGTACTAATCACTTATTTAAAAAGGATTATTATTTTTTTAAATGGCAAAAATGGAGATGTGTCCAATAAAGCACATTCAGTGTAAACCCCACAATTCACCTGGCCATATTGCACAAGGCTGTTTTTCATGAACTTATCTCTTTATTTATTAATTACTTAATATGTATATTTTCCCCATTTCCTGATAAGTTTAGATAGATTATGGATGCCAATCTACAAACCAAACAAGATAGTGGTGATCTGTTTTATTAAAAAAATGATTAAGGCCACTAATTAAACATGAAGTGAAGAAATATTATATTTTTGAATTCGAAAATGCGAGGTCTTACTTATTCAGGAGGATGAAAGATATTGTCCATTGTTATATATAGAGGATTTTGTTGAATAAAGTATACATATAGAGAAAACGACATATAATGGAAGTCAGAACAAAACCATGTTTTGTATGCCAAAATCTTCATGCAGATTGCAAAAATCACACTGCTTAATATCATTAAAAGGAGGCCTTAACATGACCATTGCAACTCAAGTGATGACAAGAGGAGTTCAAGATTGATACATAGTCTCATATGCAACTTTTCTCTAACTGTCACACATTTAAATCCTACTAATTAACATGTTATAGGACTGTTTACTCAATCTCACACTTACAGAGAAACATCCAAATCTATCAGCTGGTTCATTGTGTTAAGGTATATAAATTTGGTATGCTATGTTCAACTAGACTGTAATTCTAAAGAATATCTACCCAAAGAATCTAAATGTTTTCCAGCCTATCTTGATTTCCAGTCCAGAATCGCAGAAAGCAGTGCGTAATTTGGTAGAAGGTTCTTATGAGCTAATGGTAGACTTGTCATTGGTGATATATCCTTCTCTTTTAGCCATGTTTCTATTGCATTCCTGTCATAAGTAAAACCATCAGCTGCCACACAAGGGTCCTTCATTATATCCTGTGACAATAGAACCAACCGTGCCTTAGAAATGAAGATGAGAAATTTCGTAGTACATAACAATTGATTCTTTGGTAGTATTATGTGCCACATGAAACATGAATCATTGTCACGATGTAAGAGTTATGGGAAGGAAAGAATGGCATACCTTGAGTAAAGGGCACAAATAGTAGTTAGGAGGAGGAGATTTGGTAGTCAAGGCAGAATCTCGAGTCTTATCAGCTACTTCTTTCAGTGTCTCTAATGCAGGGAGAATTTCATCTTTCAAATCGGGCCTGTCTCTTCGACAAAGCTCTGTGCATTTAAGTGCTAGCATAGCTAGTTTCTTTGTCTCTTCTAACGGCCAATTACCAGCCTCTGGATCTAGTACCTTAGTTAGATTATCCTTATCGATTGCTGTTTCAACAATGTGGGGAAGTCCCATTGCTGCTTTTGCTGTTAGCAACTGCAAGAGAACCATCCCAAATGCATAAATATCAGATGTTGGAGAGATCAATCCAGTCCTTTGATACTCAGGGTCTATGTAGCAAAGTGTTCCCACAGGACCTGTATCTTTGTAAATAGTGGATAAGGCAGCGTCTGAATTTATCATGGTTGAGAGGCCAACATCACCAATTTTACTGACAAAATTACGATCAAGCAATATGTTTGCAGGCTTTAGATCACGATGAATAACCGGATCTGGCTTGGAGTTGTGAAGAAAGGCAAGGGCAGAAGCCACTTCCCATGCAATTCGATATCTATCAAACCATGGAATTGGAGATGTATCATTTTTCCTGAGAAGCCTCTCCTCCAAGCTACCATTCTCCATGAACTCATACACTAAGCAACCACGATCGGGGCACACACCAAGAAGGATTAGCAAATGTGGATGACTAATTTTGCTCAATATTTCCAGCTGAAACAACAAAGAGCAGATTCTAAGAATTCTAGAATAGAGGAAAGGTAACCTTGGTACAATGGTCTTTATGACCAGACAAAATATCACATTTTCTTTTAAATATCAAGCAAACACATTTTGATCATTCTTTCGTTCATTAACTTGTCATACCTCTTGCTGATACTGCTTTGTTAGATGAGATCCCTCAGAGTGAAGAACTTTGACAGCCACTGTAGTATGATGCAAGCTGCACTTATAAACAGTTCCGTATCCCCCCATACCAATTTTAAGATTTTCATCGAAAGAAGAGGTGGAAGATATAATTTCTTCCCAAGTGAATTCTTGGTACTGATGTGCCTGGCCTGTCAAGGCATTCTCAAGCTTGTCTTTTTCTTTTGCCTCGCGTAAGGCTAGAAGTTCTGCTTCTTTTCTTTGTGCTGCCTCTCTTTCAGCACACTCATTCACATAATCAGCTTCCCTTTTCGCAGCTTCGTACTTCTCATTCTCTTTTCGTGCCAACTCTTTTACTTCCTCTTCCTTCAAACAAATTTCGCGAAGTTTAACATCTTCCTCCAAACGGCGCTTGTGCAGCTCATTTATCTGTTCGTGGCATGTAGGTTTATGATCAAGATACAATAGGAATTAGACATAAAAGGACAAAAATTGAAAGTCATTGTTGCCTAAGTATACCTTCCTAGAAGCATCAAGTACTTCAGTTTGTGCAACTGCATACATTCCTCGAGTATGCCTTAATTCAGCTCTTAGCTTCTCTAGCTCAAAATTGATGTCCGTCTGCATTAGGAGATTGAACGGTGTTAAAAGTCTAGGATATCCGCTAGATTGTTTTTGACAGATACAGAAATTAAAAGACAGGAAGCATGTCTGATGTAGGTAAAATGAAATCATAAGACATCATCAGTTGATCAGAACTTTGAGCTATGCCTATTTGATAAATAATGAATATAACAACCTGAGACAGAATATACCTCATATCTCGACGATGAATCTGTCAGAGTCCCTGAAATTGAAGCTTGATCATCTGCCGTAGTGTAGTTCTCTGATACCAAGCTCCTAAAACTAGAAGTAAGGTCATCTCTATCAGTAAGATATGTTCCTACGGGACAAGACCTGACATCATCCTCACCGTCACCAAAATCAAGAGATAAGCTTTTATGGTGGACTGATACATTTGAACTTGCTCTTCTATGAGGAAAGTTCTGATTAATATGTGAAAGAGCTCGAAATCTTTGCATTGGCAGTGAAGGAGAACGGAAGTGACTGTATGAAGAACTTGAGTCTGGTTCTGACCTTTCTGAAAAGCAGAATACAGATAAACTGTTCAGTCCATGAAATGATGAACTTACTCCCACATATAGAAAGTCTCTCAAGAACATGGAATTTATCGTTAGAAAATAACTAAATACGGAAACTAAATCAATAGACAAGGCATAACAAAAGAATGATGGAGTTTGAATGTGAAAAATTAATTGCTATGTAAGGCTTTGTTCCAAAGTATACTTCCATGCTTACCTTGGTGGAAATAACAAAACAAAGTCCTACACATAAAATGCAATGAACTACTCAAGAATCACCATCATGAAAGAGACATTGCAGGAGAGTGAATCATATAGTGAATCATCACCATTCACCAATGTACCTGTTATGAATAGACATACTCTTTAACAAATTGACGTGTTCTTAACTCATAGACATATGCTAGAGAGATATTAACGACAGTTGAATGACTACCTAATCTGTGAAGACATCTCAAGTGGTTTTTCATTAGAAGGCCCAACATATTACCTTCTTATACCACGCCTAATGTACTTTCAAGAACGGACTAAACTGCTTCCTTGGTCGAGGGAAGATTTATCACGAAGACACTTCTTCAATCAAGATCCAGCACATGCTATTGCGATCCTGGGACATGATTCACTAGAGGTGCTGCATGGTATATTAACTAGTTGCTACCATGCCTTTCATTTAGAGCCGCCATCAAGTACGACATTACTAATCAACTTTTGCTTCATCTTAGATTAGGGGTGATGGTAATGTGAATTCATGTCATTTATAAATCACAGGGAGCAAGAAATGGAGCAAAGAACTACATAAACCCCTTGAGAAGTAAGACATTTCTCCAACCGAAGGCAACAAGTTCAGCCAAGGTACGCAAAACTGGACGACAATTGTAGTATTTTGTTTGGTGAAACATATAATAACAATGAAATAAATGCAACCCGTTGATTTTTACCTGTTAGTGAACTTGAAGTGTGAACTGTTGAACTGGTGATTGAGCAACTTGTGAAACTGTCTCCAGCCGAACTGCTTCCATTTATCTCTGGATCAGAAGGACGTACAGATAACAATTTTCCTTTTGAAACAGCATAGATGGTACAAAATTTTGGAGTACTGTCCGAGATTCTTGAGGATAAGCTTTGTCCCCTAAACATCAGATAAAAAGTTTGAACTTACAGCGGAAAATGACGATGATGCTAGAAAGTACCCTCTTCATATTAATGTGTCTCGTATAATTTTGAATAGCTTTATGATGTTCAATATTAGCTACTTCATACTTGACTATTGGATGATATGAATTTCTTGCATTCTTCTTTTAGTTTAACATTGTCCTAATTAATTATTGAAATTCTAAGAGTTCGTCCACATAGGAAGAACGGTACTTGGATATTTTACATCAGTTTTAGCAAATTAAAACGAAACAACTGTATGATCTAAGGAGATAAAATGTCAGGTTTGTTTCAGAGAGAGTATTTCACAGCTCATCAGAAGTGAATCCATTTAAATTCCCCCTATTCTAGAATAATGTTTCTCCTGATATTACAATTTACAAGTCAATGACCACAAGGACCTTTATAAGCTTGCATGTATGTCAATTAAATAAACTTTTTCGTCAATATTGGGTGTCATCCCTCTCTTCTGCATTGTATCTTCTAAGATACCCACAGGTTGTTGCATTTCTCGAGTATCACCACTTTGAGGATTGGCAATAAGGATTAAGGACTACATATATGAGTTGAGGCAAATATATATCCCTTGGTAATTATTGAAAAAAAAAAAAAGATTGCCACCTAGAGTGTCAGCAATTGGCAGTAGTTCATCATTGAAATTTGTAACAGCATAAATCTTATTACCTAGAAAATATGCTGCGAGATGAAGCACCTATCACAAGCTTGATGATATTAAGCTTGGTGACCTCCTGTGCTATTGCGTTCACGATATCATCTGATTCAAGTTGTAAAACTTCTACTTGGACCTGCATGTATTTTGGATGATCAGTGGTTTAACTTTAGGAGACTTTCCACTTATCTGAGATATATATTTACCTTTCGACTAGTACATAACATCTTGTAAGGAAGCAGATTTTCACTTGTTTGCCACTCCACATCCTTTCGGAAAGCAGCCACTACATCCTCCCGCACTTGTGAAATAGGTATAAAGCTTCCCACTATAGAAATGAAGGATTATAAGTAAAACAGTGATAGTCCTAAAACTTAATTCTTGTTTCCAGATTTTTGAACTAATGAAAACTGATGTGTACAAAGAAAAATTGGCAGATTTCTCAAGTATATAGCATATGAAACATGTTAAATGGACTCATTCACATGATGTATCCAAAAGGTCAGGTGTATAAGCATCTTTGCAGTGATATCTACAGCTTTATGACACAATATTTAGTGTATTTTTGACTATTTGCAGAAAATACTTCACATATATTTGGCACGGGTACGTTAAGGCAAATGAAGGGCTCGTGTGACATAATATATGAGAAGGAAGGTTTAGCATCTCCAAGAAATTGTTAGATATCATCTTTTCTAGTTTCCCTTCTCCTTGCCTTTTCTTTCTAAAGAAGGTCTTGTTGAAGATTATATCGCTTATATCGTCACAAAGTTAGAGTGCACGTAGATAAGAAAGGTTACATGTCATGCTCAGGCAAAGGATGTCCAACCAAAGTTCTTCCTTTTATCCTTTTCGGGTGGGGGTGTGAAGGATTGTTAAGCTACAAAACTGCAATGATGTTCCTTCTCCACTAAACCACAGCATCAGATATTCATGTACTACTCCTTCCGTTTCAATTTGTTTGTCTTAGTTTGACTTGCACAGAGTTCAAGAAAGTGAGAAGATATTTGAATCTTGTGGTCTTAAGCTAAAGATATGTATAATATGGATGTTGAAATTAATGAGTTGTCAAATTGAAGAGACGTTCTTTTTTAAACAAACTAAAAAGAACAATAAGACGAACAAATGGACTACGTAACACCTCAGTTGCAAGATCAACTGTTATCATACTCTAGTAGTTCATCAATTTAGTGAAGTCATCTTACATTAATCACGATTATGGAAGCCCTCTGCAAACAAATCTTTTACTTCAAAAAGCTTTCGAATAAGTCAATAATCAAACACAACAGAGTGTAGATAAACAACTTACTGGGGGTTGGAACACAAGTTATGCGCGGACGAACATGTAACAGCTTGAAGCAAACCTTTCCTTCAGGAACAAATTTGTCCAAAGCCCACTTGACTACATATTTGCTCTTTTTCTTACCATTGATAGCTACTGCAATGGTTGAAGAGTTTAATAAAGGCAGAGCAGTTAAGCCTTCCACTTTAATTACTTCTCCATCTTTTTCTTCCATCATCTAACCACTTACTGTCGAGGCTCTATTACACAAACACTACAACAAAAACAACTTTTAGCGGCGATAAATATTGACATTAATAAAAAGTGCTAAAGTCTTTGCTGGCATTAGTTAAGTCTGATTAGAACTAATGTTGTTAAAAACTTTAGAGACATATACAAAGAGTGTTAATTATCGCTGTATTTAGCAGCAATTAAGAATTAAATACATCTAATGATCTCGTTTTTGATATGGTGAAAAGAGAAACTCATGTTTAGCACACAGATATGTTTTGCAAAATTTGATATCTAGTAAACAGGAAAAATCATGATCATAAGTATTGTTTTCACTTCAACAAAAACATTGCAGAACCAAGAAGTTAAAAGTCAAATATATAGCAAAATTTCAATTAACCTTACCAATCAAGACAAGATATAAACAGAGAAATTAACCCCCAAAAAAGAAAACAGTATAAATTTCATCTCATTTGGTAATCAAATTATAATCTTTAGACTAATTTATAAAGATGGAATTAAAATGATTCCAAAATTAGATGGGACTAGGCTGCTTATCCCAAGATTAAGCCTGAGATCGGCTGTGGTATAAATTTATATGTCAACTAAACCTTAAGTTGCGCAAACTCTTTACTTTAATGTCACTCTTGAGTCGAATTCTCCAAAATACACGACTTTTGGAAAATCACTGACATTTTTAAAGAATTCGAGCAACATAGAGCTAAACGCCATATAAATTTTATTCCAGACTAAATTCTGAAATATCCCACCATATTCCGTAACAATTATGAATACATTTTTGAAGTCATATATATACGGTTAGCTCAATCAACAGATACACAATTGTTGAAAATGGCTATGAAATATTTTCAAAGAAAACCATAAAGGATTCATAATTCAGAAACTTAGAGAGAAAATTACCAATTCTTAGAAGCAGATGAAGAAAGAGAGAAAGTCAATTGTTTTGGTCAGTGAAGAATCAGAAAATATGAAAATAAAGAATATTTAGTTGGTTTGAGTAATTTATCAGAAGGGCTTAAGCATGCCACAAATCCATTTGCATCATAACGAAGAATTTGTGTTTTTTTTAGCACAATAATGACAACTTTGCACTTTAGTCAATCCTAGAGTAATCCAATTATTTTTTATTTTTTAATTTAAAATATTGTAATTGTGCATAGTAAAAGATCAATTTTTGTCCACAAACAAAACAAAGTAAATATCCAGGCTAGATTTTAGGTGCATAACAGACTTTGTTACCTTAAAAAAGGTCACATCATTTGGTTTATCTATCAAACTTAAATCGAGTTTTATCTAAATCGCATTACCTAAACATTAAAAAGACTTTGATAGGGAAAATTGATTTGTAGTCATCTTTATCTTGATTTTTATCATCCAGTATTAACTTAGCATATTCTTAGTATTAACTTGGTATATTCTTAAAAATTATTTTCTTCGTTCATTTTTAATTGTCATATTAAAATTAATTTTGATTTATTTTCAAAGTGAAATTAGATTAAATAATTTGATATTCTAAATAAAAAATTTAGATTTTCAAAAAGTATATGAAAAGTACTATTACAATTTTTTTTGCTTATTAATGTAATGAAAAAATACATGTACAAATGTTAGTCAAATATTTTATCGTTTAACTTTAAAAAGAAAAAATCATAATAATTAAAGTGAACGAGAGATTAATAAATAAAATAATATTTTTTACTATATTATTTTTTGAATATAATAAATTTAATGTTTGAATATAGATAATCTACAAAGGAAATAATAAATTAACAATTTATTAGGTTAATTAGGGTAGTTTGGTAGTTGTTGACATTAAAGAGTAGCTTATTGCCATGATATAGGAATCATATATATATATATATATATATATATATATATATATATATATATATATATATATATATATATATATATATATATATATATATTCCTTTTCTTTTTATGCAAAAAAATAACAATTTGACGTTTAAATTATAATTTTGTTTACCAAACATATATCCAACCATTATGTTCTTAATCAAATCAAATCAAATCGCTATTCACCTAACACATTCTTTCCTCGGGAGTATTTGATATTAAAAAAAGTTAATAGCCTCAGTTTATGTGAAAATCTTTAGAGTACCAAATTAATAGCATTTATTTTTGTCATATTATTTTAAAATAAAATATAATAAATATATATTTAAAAGCTACATGAAAAATTATTAGTATAAAATTAAGATAGTTAATGGTTCAATTTTGAGAAAATTATAACTATTAAAATAATATTATCTGTCATATAATTTGAGACGAATGAAATAATTGATAACAATGATAATAATAAATGATTTTTAGTTTTTTTGGTTGAATGCTCTATGGAAGGGAACAGTGAGTCAATGGAAAAGGCAAAGTTGAAGTTTGAAAGTCAAAAAATAATAAAATGCAAATCATATTTATATTTATATGTAATAAAATAAGATAGGTTAGTGACAACACATGAATATCTTTTTGTATCTACTTAAGGACGTGTATGTGACCCCACATTTTTCATGGCTCATCACCGCCAATATAATGACCTATAGTATATTTTCATAATACTGGAAAATTTGTGCCCGCTACTCTTTGGGTGAATGTAGAGTAAATTTTATTTTTTTATATAATAATTTATAAATTACATTAAAGAGATAATCATCATTAAGTAAATTTGATGTGATGAACTCGATCTAAAAGATAAACTTTTTATTTTCGCTAGCAAGGAGTTTCAAATTTAAGACCTCTAACATAAAATTTTCAAGTCCTAATTATTGACAATAGCGATAGATTCACTTGACTGTAAAGAGATGAGTGAAAAGCCAGGATGACTTGGTAAGCAAGCAATTCGTTATGTGGGCGCCAACTCCAAGTTTTATTATTATTGACTTGACATGGGGTATGTATACACATACCTAATACCTATCATGAGATAGGAGCTGGGTACGTACTTCAAATCCTGTCATCCCTATCTATTCTTCTCCTCTGGACAGTAACGAGGGATCCATTGAGGTCGATTCAAAAAGGATGACAACACATTCAATTTCACTATTCAGTTTTACTTGTAAATTAATATAAAAATAAATTTTTACTTTTATTCATTTTTAATATATTTTAAAAAATAATTAGCATTATTTTTATATTTTACTTTAACAAATATGTATATTTAAAATAATGAAACAAAAGTGAACAGAGAAAATGCTGATTTATTCATCTTAGTTTAGTTCAAATTCTGAGTAAAAGTGACGTCTTTTTATTTTAGTTTTAAATAACCATCTAAAGGGTAATATAGAAATTGCCAACCAGACATTATATAGTCATCGACCTTTACTCCCACAGTCGGACGTTTGACTTGTTTAATTGATATTCTTGTTTTTTTTTATTTATCAAATTTTGATGATATAGTTAATAAAAATATTGATTGATATATTAAATTTATTATTTTATTTATTTTAATTGATAGAATTTTATAGAACAATAACTGAACATTAGTAAATTTAGGAATAATAGGAAAAAATAAATTGTCATTTTTTAATTTGTAAAAAAAAGATAAATAAAAAAGTGATCTCAAATTAAGAAATATTTAACAAGTTAATAGGGACAAAGGGAGTATGATTTAATTTTGTTTCCTTCCTACTTATGGTGTTCATTAAGATTAACTTAGTTTTAGGTGTTTTTGATTTTTAAATAGTTTTTTTTTTTTAATCTAGGAGATGTTTGGAAAGATTATAAAGTGCTTTTCAATACCCATTTTTAGGTTAATAAATTTTATAAATAAGTCAGAAGTCAAAAGAATGGTATTTTTAGACTTTTAACTTATAAGTTGCTTTTTATAAGTTCATCCAAACACGCCTTTACTTCCTATTTACTTGTCAAATATTTCAAAATTTGTTTTCACTTTTTAATGTCGCTTTAGATAAATTTTTTCTATACCTCAATTTATTAACATTTAATTAATACTCCTTATTTACTTGTCAAATATTTCATAATTTTTTTTCAACTTTTACTCGTCGGTTTTGATAATTTTTTCTTTCTATTATACCCTCAATTTGTATATCATTACTTTCTTAACAAGTATTGCAAATCAAAATTTGACTGTACGTAATTAAGAATGACGACATTTTACATGGTTATCAATGTTGTAAGTAAGTAAATGAATGAGAGAAATTATAAGACTCATTTTTTTTAAAAAAAATTTTTCTCATTTTACGCTGTTACAACCATAAATATGTGTACAAATTTTATGAATGAATAACATCAACAATTATAATAAAGTTAAGTAGGTATGAAAAGAGAGAGTGAGTAGTACCTTGGCAATTACGTTGAAGATTCAAACTAGACAAATGCCCCTATCGTTTTCTTCACATTGAAAACCACTTACAATTAACACTCTCTCTATGCCTTGAATTGTATTTATTCGCATTGATCAATCAAAAAGATGGTAACTCATTAAGATTATCTGTGCTTTTTATATTCTTTTAATAGTAGATCTCATATTTCATATGAAATTATATTGTGTCTCACGCAATTAATAGTTGTGTGAGACTCTTTTTTTCTTATAAGCAAATGGGATGCAAATTTTTTATTTGAAATCTTTACCTATTTGTGAGATAAAATGAAATCTTATATAATTATTTCATTTATGAGAGACAAAATATTTTTTGTTTTCATACTAATAAAAACCTACTCATTCGCAAGTCATGATAGAATAAAAACATTTAATTAGCAACATTCTCTTTGGTTTAATGTAAGCGTGGTTGCTAATTAATCTTAATCACTTTAATACTAATTTGGGATTCAAATGCATGCCTGGCAATACTAAACAATAAATATAGCCTGCAAAACGATACATTCTTTTATATATATATATATATATGGAATGAGGAACTAATAATTTATTAGTACAAGAAAGCTCGTCACTAATCGAACCTGAAATAAAAAAATTAAACTGCATCTTTGCATTTTATTATTAAAAATGATTTTGAGCTAGATTTACATGACTTTTTTAATTCTTATATAATTTCACTTAATAAATATAGTTTTTAATTAAACAAAAAAATATTGAGAGATGACTTTTCTTCACATTTCACGTGTGACAACACTCAAAGAAAAAGACATCTCTCTTTATTACTTCACAAAAGGGGATTCTTGGCTTCACCTTTTCAACTTTTATGGAGCCGTTTCAACATTAAAATAATCTCTTTTTTTTCCAGAAAATATTGAAATGAATTTGTACGAGAAGAGATATATTGATTAAACTAACTTATTATTTAAAATAATTATTAAAATAGTATATTTTTAAAATTTTTTTATAAAATTATTATAAACGTATTTCACAGTAACATTTTAGGATATATTTTATTTTTTAAGAATTCAAATGTGTCCTGACGGCGTTAAGTTGAGAAAAACGTTATTCACAGTAACGTTTTATGCTGAAAACGTTTCTATGAGTAACGATTTTTTATACGCTACTTTGAGTCACGTTTTACTCTTAAAACGTTAAATCGCGATAATGTTTCTTAAGAATTCAATCCTGCAACTTTAGAATCAAATCCTGTAAAAATAGCTATAGAATGTTATTGTAAATAACATTTTATCTTTAAAACGTGATTGTATGTTTGGAGCGGACACATCTAATATAATATATCTATAAATTTCAATTGATTGGAGTTGTCTGCATTTTTTCTTTGATAAGTCATTGCTATTAAAGTCTAGATATGTTGCATATATTTTATCATTCAGATGCCAAAAATTATTTCCTGCATTAGCTCAAAGTGCATTAAAATTGTAATAGTTACTAGCATTCCACGAATTACGCCATTTCTGTTTAATTAGTGGATGTGGAAATTGACTCTATTTACAAACCACACATAGATTATATATGTGTAATAGTTATAAATTTTAGTACCACATGTAGCTAAGTTAAAAATCAACATGGTTTTCAGTTGACTAAGAAACCAACATTGTTATATAACTATCTTAATTTTTTTGAAATGGATTATTTGACGAGAGTTCTCTATTAAGTTTTAATTTATGCAGAAACGAGCTATTGAGGCCGCACAAAAAGCTAATACAATTTTGTTTAGATGTGAGCACATGTCATACTATTTTGAGAGCTACGAAGTGGTCGCTGATATTTTTTGCTTATATATTATTGTTGTTTGTGGAGGGAGTTGAGTTGGTTGTTTCTTATGTATTTGACACTCTTAATCATACAACACATTTTTCTTCTCGATCGAACTGCTTCAAAATGCTTTTTACGGGAAGTCTTTTGAAAACAACCAACTCTATACTTCCAATTAAGTAGGGGTAAAGTCTACGTAGATCTTAACTACTCTGTTTTCAAGGACACTAACATTTCCAAGCTTGATCATTGAAGCAATAAATTCCCTGAAGAACGTAGCTTGATCATTGGCAAATGCCTTAACAATCAATCAAATCCTGTAGCCATTCAACAAACTCTCTGATGCAAAAACATCTTTGAGATGATTGTCCA
Organism: Solanum peruvianum; assembly: GCA_027705065.1. NCBI lineage: Eukaryota > Viridiplantae > Streptophyta > Magnoliopsida > Solanales > Solanaceae > Solanum > Solanum peruvianum. Next base: position 49,513,763 of record JAKWJD010001757.1, read on the forward strand.
AAAATGTCTCATGAAGACTTGCAATTATGTAATTTTCTATTTTTTATTATCTCGTTGGCACCTTATCCAAGTTTACTCAATCAAATGGCCTTATTGCAGGATTCGATCACCCATGATTGGATTCTTAAGAAACGTTATTAGGAGTAACGTTTTAGGAATAAAACGTGACTCAAAGTGACATATTATAAAACGTTACTTGCAGTAACGTTTTTAGATTAAAACGTTACTCAAAGTAACTTTTTTAGGTTAAAACGTTACTCAAAGTAACGTTTCCCAACTTAACGCCGTCAGCACACATCTGAACTTTTTAAAAAATAAAAATACCCTAAAACGTTACTGTGGAATACGTCTACACTAGTTCTGTAAAATTTTTGAATAACATACTATTTTAGTAAATTGCTTTAAATAATAGCTTAGTTTGATAAAAAATTCGTGAATTTTCCCACTCACAAGGTTTCAACTTTTTGTTTTAATTTAGGTGGAATACATGTTAAACACAACTTCAATTTTTAAATAGTGCCATTTTTCAATTTCAAGAACTACTTTTCTCAAATTTAAATCAAATCTATGTCCAACCATATACTTTGAGTTTGTTTAGACGGGCTTATGACTTATTTTTGTTATTTTGATTTTAAAACATTTACGACTTTTAAAAAACACTTAAAATAAGCAAATTTAAACACTCTTAAACTTTCAAGCACAACTCAACTTTTTTCATAGTTCCCCTTTGTAGAACTAATCAATGTTGAGACAAATCCATGTCCAATCAGCAAGAACCTTGCACATCAATTAGGTTCCTTAGTCCACAAAACAGGAAGAGAAAAAATAAAAGTAAGTCTAGTGCATGAATTAAAAGATCTGGAAAAGGATCAGACCACATTAAATCTATTGTATGCATATAAATCCAAAATTTGTCAAACTTGCAGTTTTTCTATGCTCTTGATATGTCCTAGGACAAGCAAATAGTAGAAGCTTTAATAGGTTGTCAATTGTCACTAATGCACATACTCAAATAGTCAAATTTGAACTTGCTGTATTAAAGAAAAATTTTATGGTTCACAATATGGAAGGATATCATCAATTCTAGCAATATGTGAAAGAGACTATGCATGCTGCTTTATGGAAGAGGAAGAACTTCAATAGAAGCTGGGAATGCTAAAGGGATGGATCACTGAGGGTGAACAGTAAAGACCTCAACATCGTTCATCCCAGGATTTCTGACAGAGTACTGAAAAGTCCAACCATGGCATGCACCTGCATGAGTCCCATTTCTGTTGACTGCAAATAGAGCGCCAATGAAGTTTGGATATTTCCTTGCAATTCGCGATATAGCATCTTTTGCGGCAAGTTTGGGTTCCATTCCTAATCTCATATTCTCCACAGCCTGATAACTGATATCCAACAAACAGCAAAGAAAAATGTTATGTGTCTCCTTTTAAATTATGTATGACTTTTGTATCAACAACTAGAAGCAATAGTAGGAGAAATACAAGCTGATCAAGATGGGAACATTACATTCAGAAGATTACTTAATGACTGGGGGATTGATTGGTTAAAAGACTTCCACAACACCTTGGAAGTTGGAACAATTTAAGTGGATCAGTAACTGTGAAGACTACTTGAATTGGAATGGAAATAAGCAAGTGAAGTTTTCTGTCAATTTAGCCTATAAGGAGTTCAATTTATCAATAATGAGATTGGTTGTTAGCCTGGAAGTTGATTTGGAAAGTGAAAATTCCTTATAAAGTTGTTCGCTTCATGTGCCTTTTAGCAAAAGAGGGAGTTCGGACACAAGATAATTTAATCAAGAGAGCCTATCATCTATGCTCAAGATGCAATTTATGTAAAGAGGAGTCAAAGACAATCACTCATCCCTTTTTTTGCACTGTAAGTTGACTATAAGTTATGGAGGATTTTCATCAGCTTAAGAGGCATCATGTGGGTTATTCCAGAAAAAATATCTGAACTCTTAACTTGCTGGAACAATTAAGGTAATCAATCCAATCAAGAAGAAAGATGCAGGGATCGTCCCAGCTTGCACTGGTGGACAATCTGGGAAGAAGGAATTGAAGGTGATTTGAAGATAAATCGAGCCACATTCAGAAGATAAAATGATGTGTCTAGTTTTTTTCTATTTTTATAATTTAGAGGACCATGAATCTATTTTTGTTGTTTAGATTCCTTGTGAGAAAACCAAGTGTATAAGAGCTTTTATGCAGTCCTTGTAATTGTGGGTGACCACATAGTTTTTGGTGTAGTCGACCATGAATCTTTTTTTGATGTTTTAGATTCCTTCTGAGAAAACCAAGCGTATAAGAGCTTTTATGCAGTCCTTGTAATTGTGGGTGACCACATAGTTTTGGTGGTCTTTATATAAATATACAAATATGTTCCGTTATCAAAAAACAAAAAAAAAGGAAATAAAAAGCTTAAAAACACGAATTTGGTTCAGCTAAAACTTTTAGATTCCCTATTAAGTGTAAGAGGAAACAAAAAGAAGACATATCCAAGCACTAATCAATCAGGGTAACAAATCTAAAACTTTATCTAGAGCTTGTGATTCCCGCAATAGAATCTGGAGAGCCAGCAAAATCAACTATAATCTAGGTATACTGACTATTAATTTAGACGCTTACAGCACAAATTTTCTATTCCAATCTCTTAGAGGATGAGAAGTGGGGTTCATGCAAAGTTATGAACTGACTATGATAAGCTAGATTTATTCAAGGGGCTTTAGCTTCTTACTTCCAGGATAACTGATTTAAGAACCAGACCAGACCTTTAAAATGCTTGTTTGACACAAGCAAAATCGTTTATACAAGCCAAATGGCAATATGCCGCCAACCATCACATGTTAATGATTTAACATTCACAGGAATACCACCTGCAGGTGTGACCGTGTAGAAGACCGAGGAGCTATGGTTCACTAATTATTCTCATGCCACATTTTTATGTATAATCCCCAACCTTCAAAACCCTTCCTTCGGAATTTACCAGGTCAGATATTCTGAACAGTCTCTGTATCATATTTACCTATTTTATTCGAGAGCTAATGTTACTTTCTAAATGAAATTCTACTGTGCATGATGGCACAAAACAATCAGAGGAAGCTTTTGCGAAATACCACGGAAGGAAGCGCATCATAATATCACCATCCCCAGTGGCTCCACAAGCACCAACTTCAGCATCCGCATATGCTGAAGACCCTGCTATAGGTCCATCACCAACCCTACAATTACGTTTAAAAGGGAAAGAAGAATTTAAAGGAAACTGTTAAAGATAGAAAACCAAAAAGAAAACTAACAAAACCAGTTTGATAAAATATTGTTTGTTGCATCACCACTGTAATGCTTTATATGTTTTCTGAAAAATAGGTAAAGGAAGTAATGGCTTTATTCTGTGACAGAAGTAAATTTTTACTGTAGAGGCAAGTATACTCAATGCAAAATCTACCACCGATCAAATATCGAAGCAAGCGGACATTCTACAAACTGATTAAGAGAATGAGAAAGTTATTCAAAAAAATCTAATCCAAATATAAAGAAATGCTCCCTCATTCTGTAATTAAATTTCCACCTTTCCTTTACTTGATGAAAAACAGAGTCCAGTTCCCTTCAATGAGATTAAAGGTTTCCCGTATATACGAGCCACTTTTAGACACTTCAACTTAAATTTTCCCATTCTATTACAAGAAATTCCTCCTCCGCCTATAAACCATGAATAGTGGAAAGGGAAAAGTAAAGATTCACAGCTAAGGACAAAAGAGATAGCTATCATGAACCTATATTTTTGTGAATTAGTGTTATCTGCAGAATATATCAGGCATTTACAAAGTTCCAAATTCTTCTTTATGATGGCACTGTCCAAACCAGCTAGCGTGACCTCGACTATTCGGGATACCTGCTTAACAAAGTTCCAAAACTTACAAACGCAGATTGACAAAACCTCAGAAGTCGACAATGTAAAATGTTTTAATCTTTTGATACCTTAGTGACCAGTATGACCGGATCGGTAACCGGGACGGACCGTTATTAAAAAAAAAATTATTTAAAACTTACAGATTTAATTTTTCTTAATTGAATATAATTTTTATTATAATAATTAAAAAATTAAAAATTTAAATTTCAAACTTTAAAAGTTAAAATTTTTAAAATTTTCAAACTTTAAAGTTATAAAATTTAAATTTCAAACTTTTAAAAATTGAAATTAAAAATTTCAAACTTTAAAGTTTAAATTTAAAATTTTCAAACTTTTAAATTTAAATTTTATAAACTTTAATGTTTGGAAATTTTAAATTTCAAACTTTAAAAGTTCGAAATTTTTAAATTCAAATTTTAAAGTTATAATATTTAAATTTCAAATTAAAAGTTTGAAATTTTTAAATTCAAACTTTAAAGTTATAAAATTAAAAATTGAAATTTAAAACAAAAATATTAAAAAACAAATTAAGGCGAATAGCCTATATTTTTATTAATATTAATATTACAATTACAAAAATATTAGTAGAGTATTAAAAGATTTAATCTACACAGCCACCTTCTAGGAAAGGTTCTGTTTGAACTAAATCTCGAATTATCATACTTTTACTAATAGTTGGTGCCACCATATAAATCCCTTCGTAAATCATTCAACATTTCTTTAGTAACATGTTCGGGAATTGGTTGAATAGAAAGATCTTCCATTGGTTCAATCTCGTCGTCACTATAATCCTGCATTACTTCATCAACGTCATCTTCAAATTTGGTCGGTAGTGGTTCACGACCCAAATTTCTTCTCTCGGCATTAATCCAATCTCGAAATGATACCGATATCTCCAAGCTGTCAGCTGCTAGTGAATGCCTCTCCAAGTTGAAACCTTGCTGCACTAAAGACGCCTTCCGAAGCTACTGACGACGCTTGCATTGCTAATATATCTCGAGTCATCGGTTGTAGTATTGAAAATTCTTTGCCGCGATTTCTCCACCATGCTAGAATATCTTCGGTAGGTTCTGTATTTTGATTAACATAGGCATCAAAATCATTTCTATTATCGTGATAAAGTTCAAAATAATCCTATAAATAAGCATCAATATTATCTTCATCAAATCTACTCCTAGAGCTTTGAGGTTCATTTTCACTTGATAAATTTATATTAACATTATATAAATCATACAATTTTCTAGCTTCAATTTTTATGCTATCTTTAACTTATTGACAACTAGGAATTTCTTATAATACATCATTAATATCTAAGTTAAAATACATTTTTTCAACCATTTTTGATGCACCTACATCTTTATACTTAGGGTTTAACAAAGATGCAATTAAATAAATTTGAGGAATAGGAATATAATATTTTTTAAATTTTAGAATCATTTTTTCAATGGTTTATCGAAATCTTGGTTTATTTTTAAATTTATATAATTTAGAAGAAATCATACAAATATCAGGCAAAATAGTACAAATTGATGGACTATAAAGTACAGATATTCTTTTTATAGTTAAGTAAAAAACTTTTAGGAAATCTATAAATTCATTTATATCACGCCAATCACTATCATCTAGTCTTTATGTCATATCAGAATTATGAGCATTCCAAACCATTTGTAATGGTATTCTATATTCATAAGCGACTACAAGCATTTCATATAAAGTATTCCATCTAGTAGCCACTATTTTTGGAATTTTTCTACGTGAAAGATTATTTTCAAAACAGCGCTTTTGAAAATCTTTACGCCTAGACTTAACATTTAAATATAAAATGACATGCATTTTCAACTTTCGTACATCCGTTATCATACATATATACACCATCTCTAACCATCAAATTATATATATGTGCAGTATACCTAATATGATAATTATCACCATAGAAAGGACAAAGTGTAGGTTTTAATATTCAACAACAGTATTATTACTTGAAGCATTATCTAAGGTTATACTACTTATCTTATCACATATTCCATAACTTTGTAAAATATCTAAAATAGTTTGAGCAATATAACTACTGGTTTTTTGTATTTGACAATATTTATAACCTAAAATTCTTTTTTGCATATACCACTTTTCATCAATCCAATGTGCAGTAACAGTCAAATAATCGTTACCGTTTTACACTACGAACCATATCAGAAGTAATAGCTATTTTACAAGTATTATAATAAAATAAACAACGAAGATATTGAAAATGTTGTGCATAATAATCAAATACAGCCTTTTTATTGTATTTCTAGCAAAACCTTTAATATCTTCGTTGTTTATTTTATTATAATACTTGTAAAATAGCTATTACTTCTGATATGGTTCGTAGCGTAAAACGGTAACGATTATTTGACTGTTACTGCACATTGGATTGATGAAAATTGTTATATGCAAAAAGGAATTTTAGGTTATAAATGTTGTCAAATACAAAAAACCGGTAGTTATATTGCTCAAACTATTTTAGATATTTTACAAAGTTATGGAATATGTGATACGATAAGTAGTATAACCTTAGATAATGCTTCAAGTAATAATACTGTTGTTGAATATTAAAACCTACACTTTGTCTTTTCTATGGTGATAATTATCATATTAGGTATACTGCACATATATATATATAATTTGATGGTTAGAAATAGTGTACATGTGTATGATAACGGATGTACGAAAGTTGAAAATGCATGTCATTTTATATTTAAATGTTAAGTCTAGGCGTAAAGATTTTCAAAATCGTTGTTTTGAAAATAATCTTCCACCTAGAAAAATTCCAAAAACAGTGACTACTAGATGAAATACTTTATATGAAATGCTTGTAGTCGCTTATGAATATACAATACCCTTACAAATGGTTTGGAATGCTCATAATTCTGATATGACATAAAGACTAGATGATAGTGATTGGCGTGATATAAATTAACTTATAGATTTCCTAAAAGTTTTACTTAACTACAAAAAGAATATCTCTACTTTATAGTCCATCAATTTGTACTATTTTGCCTGATATTTGTATGATTTCTTCTAAATTATATAAATTTAAAAATAAACCAAGATTTCAACAAACCATTGAAAAAATGATTCTAAAATTTAAAAAATATTATATTCCTATTCCTCAAACTTATTTAACTGCATGTTTGTTAAACCCCAAGTATAAAGATGTAGGTGCATCAAAAATGGTTGAAAAAATGTATTTTAACTTAGATATTAATGATGTATTAGAAGAAATTCCTAGTTGTCAACAAGTTAAAGATAGCATAAAAATTGAAGCTAGAAAATTGTATGATTTATATAATGCTAATATAAATTTATCAAGTGAAAATGAACCTCAAAGCTCTAGGAGTAGATTTGATGAAGATAATATTGATGCTTATTTACAGGATTATCTTGAACTTTCTCACGATAATAGAAATGATTTTGATGCCTATGTTAATCAAAATATAGAACCTACTGAAGATATTCTAGCATGGTGGAGAAATCGCGGCAGAGAATTTCCAAAACTACAACCGATGGCTCGAGATATATTAGCAATGCAAGCGTCGTCAGTAGCTTCGGAAGAAGTTTTTAGTGCAGCAAGGTTTCAACTTGGAGAACATAGGCATTCACTAGCTGCCGACAACTTGGAGATATCGGTATTATTTCGAGATTGGATTAATGCCGAGAGAAGAAATTTGGGTCGTGAACCACTACCGACCAAATTTGAAGATGACGTTGATGAAGTAATGCAGGATTATAGTGACGACGGGATTGAAGCAATGTAAGATCTTTCTATTCAACCAATTACCGAACATGTTACTAAAGAAATGTTGAATGATTTACGAAGGGATTTATATGGTGGCACCAACTATTAGTAAAAGTATGATAATTCGAGATTTAATTCAAACAGAACCCTTCCTAGAAGGTGGCCGTGTAGATTAAATCTTTTAATACTCTACTAATATTTTTGTAAATGTAATTGTAATATCAAATAAATATTAATAAAAATATAGACTATTCGCCTTAATTTGTTTTTTAATATTGTTGTATTAAATTTAATTTTTAATATTGTCAATTTTTAATTTTATAACTTTAAAATTTGATTTTAAAATTTCCAAACTTAAAAAGTTTGAAATTTAAATTTTATAACTTTAAAGTTTGAAATTTAAAATTTCCAAACATTAAAGTTTATGAAATTTAAATTTCAAACTTTAAAAGTTTGAAAATTTTAAATTTAAACTCTAAAGTTTGAATTTAAAAATTTCAAACTTTAAGAGTTTGAAATTTAAATTTTATAACTTTAAAGTTTGAAAATTTAAAAAATTTTAACTTTTAAAGTTTGAAATTTAAATTTTTAATTTTTTAATTATTATAATAAAAATTATATTCAATTAAGAAAAATTAGATCTTTAATTTTTTTATTTTTTTTTTAATAACGGTCCGTCCCGGTTACCGGTCCGGTCGGGTATACTACCGGTTCCCTTCCGGACCGGGACGGAACACGAAATACTTTACCGGTTTACCGGTCCGGTTCGGTCCCGGTTTCGAAACGGTATCGGTTCTCACAGTACCGGTTCCGAAACTTACTGGTCCGGTTCACCCGGTACCGCCGCCAGTCATAGTGACCACCTGTAAAGGATTGTTTTTTGCTTTCCATCCAAAATAGATAGATCAAGCCGTAAACTCTTCATAACAATTTTTGAAATGTTTATAAATTGTTTCACCTTATTCAGACACCTCCTAAATAAATGTCATATCCCTCCATAACATTATGTAATTTGTCTCTACTTCTTCCCTTTTAAGACGAGAATGGTCCCTTTAGGGAAGAGACAGTAAACTTGATAACAACATTTGCAGCTTCCTTGATATAATTAGCAGGTTGCAAAGTACTTTGTTTTACTAAAGCAAAAATAGAAGTGTGTGGCATATGCACAACAATTCTAAAAAGGTCACTGAAGTTCCTTTTGGCTTCATGGTAAAGCGTTGAAAGATCACACAATGTTTTCTCATAGCATAAACAAGTAAAGATCATCACCTTCCAGGAATCTTGAATGTGGCTCCATTAGTTGATGTTCCAACGGCAACCCGTCCAATCTAAAGAGGAAAGAATAAACAATTTGTAGCAAAAGAAGCCAACAAGCTAAGCAAAATAAAGTAGCACACACCAACAACTTACTTGGTCGATGACAGCCATGGATATTGTATCATGGCTATGTAAACCTACATTAACTGATCCAAATTCATTAGGCCTGAGCTCGTTATCCATCAGGCATCTTCTTATTGAAGGACCATTGGGATGGAATGGACCACAACTATCTCTAGGGATAACATTTTTCCGGAAATTAGGTTGGCAAGAATTATCTTTCCATTTTGTCCACTTCTCTATTGACTCAACTGAGCTTAGGTTTGTAGGCCCCTGAAGGCCCATCGAAATGGCAAAAGCTGAGGCTTGATCCCCGACAAGCATAGTATGTTTAGTATACTCCAACACTAACTTCGCAGCTTTAATTCCCTCTGGCACATATCTCATAGCAGCAACAGCGCCGACCTCCATTGTTACCTATGAATGTCTTAGCAAATCCGAAATAAATTTTAATTATGTTTGTCTTCATCACAGTGATCACGAAGCAACATCCAAGAATAAACAGAAAATTACTACCCCATCCATGACCATGGCATCAAGTGTAGTTTCTCCATTCTCGTCTGGACTTCCACCAGGCCCAACTGACATGAAAAGAATACTTATGAACTGCTATAGTAATTCAAGTATCATATTGTATAAACCATCAGCAAGATGCTCAACTGCATCAACTCTTACCTTACAACTGGCTGACTTTTCTGTCACCAATATTCTTCTTTAGGACAAAATTGTACTAATTCCCATATCTGAACTAAAAGTATATAATTTTTATTTTGACAACAGACAGTCAATGGTAGGACTAACTTGTCAACTGTTCAACCCTCTTACATTGAAATAGGTCAACTAAAATGTGGTAGATGAAGCGGTATGATTGGAAGCCCAGATAACTACTACGCATAATATACTTAATGTTCATGTTACTGTTGAAAGTCGAGGATATTTTAATGATAATGCAACAATTTGGAATTCAATAAATTAGGCAAATTCTCTTCTTTCATGTAACTCAAAATCCTATATAAGAAATCCTTCTTGTATCCTGTAAACCAACTCATTCAACAAGAGTTTCCCCCCTTATATATCATGGTATTGGTATCTCTAGGATCTTGGTGGAGACTTTATGTTGTTCCTACTTTTGGGAGCCAGCCTTACACTTGTATACCTGGCTAATTTTTTTCTTGTTTTTATAATTTCTTTGTTTCTTTTTGGTGAATGTCTTGGAAGTACTCTTTCTCTTTCTAATAATTATTCTGGTAACACTGTGCCTTTCGGGGCGAACCATTCGGTGGTAGCCTTTGTCTTTTTAATACCGCACTCAGGTTAGTTCACTGCTTTGTGTTTGAGGGTGTGTGTGAAGTCGAGAGAAGTATTAAAGGAATCATTATAACTATAGTTCAGAAACTTAATGATTATGTCACAATAAATTTAGATACCCAAGAATTAGAAAACTTTTTCCTTATTTCACGTAGCTCAAAACTCCTGTATGAATACATTTTTGACAAGGAACTTCTGTGGTGTATAGCATTGCATAGATCTGTGCTGGATGTTGTACTCATTTGGGGATTTCAATGAATTTTCTAGTTTAGCTATTTCAATATTTCGTATGGGGGTGGTATACATAGTGGTACCTCCACTATGAACTCTTCAACTTTGGAAATATTCTTGGACAGTATCAGTTTGAGGACTAAAGAGTGACCACTACAATTATTGCCATCAAAATCCTTGGAACAGAACACCACTTTAGTTGTAGAAATTGAGCTACTTTATGAATGACCAAGACAACTTTTTGTTCGCTTTAAACTCGCATATTTCCTAGCATCCATTTCGATGCTAAACAATCTGAGTGAAGAGCAATTAAAAGAGTTGCAAGAGTACGTTAATGGATTCACCTCTTTAAAAAAAATCAAAATATTACAGACACAAATCACCTCAATACCAACTCCCGTATCACAAAATTTTACTTCCGCTTTTCAATTAATCAATTATGAAGAAAGAGGAAACAATTAGTATAAAATGAGAATGAACATATACCTGTACCATCACATCTTAATTTCTCACAAGCAGAACAACCTTCCACAACTGCATCTACTGCAGAGAAACCACCGTCAACGGCGTTCCATGCAGCTCTAACAGCTTCCAAAAAAGGCCAAGTGCTTACAACTACTGGATATTGAAAGGAAGCCCTAACTTCATTCACCAGTGCCTATTCTCATACAGTAATAAATTTATAAATCAAATGAAAGTGCTTGGAAGCAATGTTTTCATAATAAATTGCATTGATGAATTTTGGTTATACCTTGGAGAAGATGAGTATTGTGAAGAGGAAGAGATGCTTCTTCATGTTCAATGTTCAATTAGCTTCTTTTTTCACACTGCAATTCTTTAGCCCCAAAAATATACTGAGTTTTGGCTAAAATTAGGGCACAACGAAAATGCATACTTGGCCTCCACGTATACTCGAAATCTCAAAAATGGGTATAAAATTATTAATAAAATAAATTTGAGTAATAAAATTTTAATATAGTATAAATGTGTATGAGATTTCGGACATAAGTTGAGAACGTACTTGTATATTATCATTAAATATCTACATAATTTGTGGATTGCATTATATATAATATATACATATTTAAATAGATTTTAATAGAAAATATCTAAATAGTTGAGCGTAATATTTTTAAAAGTCTTTCTAATCATCAGAACTTACTGTATAAATATTTCAAGACTTATCTATTATTGGAAGTCAATTTACTTGATAGTGTAAAAATAATATAAATTAACAACACACAAATTTAAATTCTGAGAATGAAAGATTCAATTCTTATTCATATCCTTATTCTTTTTAGGTAACTTTGATCTTTTCGTCGTGGCTTAGGCATGACTAAAATTTTAAAAAGAATTATTGGTTCAATCAGTTTCTTAACAAAATATACTGAAGATGATTCTTGTTATCTTTTGGATAGTATAAGAATATTTTTTGTTCACTTGGATAATATAAATATAAATATAAAACTTAAGTCATAATTGAGGGATAATTTTAGTCAAAACAATGTTTAACTATACTTTTTTATTTTTTCCGTGTACTCCCGTTGAAAGAATAATAAGATTTATATTTGATTTCATTTTCACTAAAACAAATAGTTTTTGCATACTGACATTGACTTTTCTTCTACTTATAATTTAATAGTATTCTAAATTTGTAGGAACATATGTGAGATTTTTATAACGATTAGTTAAGAAAAAATAACGTTTAAAGACATGAAAGTGAAAGATGCAACTATTTTAAGAAAACATGATATTGAGTTCGAGTCATAGTTTGCTCATTTTGGCATGGTTCAAAAATTAATAAAAAATAATCTGTTTGTCTTTACAAAGTAAAAATAAAATCGTGTAAGCATCACCCTTATTAAAACTTCATTCCCGAAATTATATTGAATACTTTATTATTTTTATATATTCCAAATACTAGTGGAATTTCTAGATCCGTGTATTCCTTTCAACAAAGACTTGTTTTGTTTCTATTTTTGTATTCTACATTTTATGAAAATCAATTAAAATTCCACCAAGTATGCAAAGATAAAGCAAAAGTAATAAATTTTCTTCAAGCAACTACAGAGACAAACCGAAAATGACTCATTAAACTGCAAAGATCTATGTTTATTTCATACTTTGAATGCTCCAAACACAAGTATAAACCCTTGAATAGCACATAAGCTCTTTTATGCTTTATATACCTTCAATAGCATCCAAACAATCACCCCATAACAAAAAAAAACTGAGCTATAAACACAAGTTCTGAACCTATGCATGCCTATCCCAATCAAAAATTTACATAGCCACGGTTACAAACTCCTAAATGTTATGAGAAAATCAAGTATGATGGTAAAAGAGTTCCAAACTTTTTTCTGATGTTCACCAGGGATAAAGACATTCTATCTGTGCAATATATCCAATCTGAGAGTCTGATGCAATACTATCGCCAAACAGTCTCATTCGCATCGGTAAATATGGCATTATGATGTTCGATTAAGCATTGAATGGCATCAATAGCACCCAAGTCAATTGGCAATCCATCATCCAACGGGATGGGAGAAGATGCATCAATGTTTTCATCTTCATCTGGATGCAAAAACAATCACAGGTGAAAAATGGAATAAGTTGTTTAACAGTTGTTTTAAGTTGCAAATAACAATCTCAAAATGCAATAATTTTACTCTTAAGTAACTAATGTAAACAGAACATGCTCCCAGATATTACCGTCAAAAGAGATATATGTCTCAATAAACATAACTAACTCAACCTGTTACTAGTTCTGGCATAATTTTTTTTGCAGAAAACCAAGGAATTCAAAGCAATTATTTACCTACTCCTAGTTTACATTAACAAATGTAAAAAGTGGAAACCTCCACTAGCACAAAATCTCCATCCAAAAGAGAAATGAAGAGGAACATAAAACAACAACATATTCTACCCTGGGTGTCTTCAGAAAACACAGATCTTTTGGAAATAGCCGTTCAACGGGCTACACCTACTCCAATAGAGAATGTACTCTAAAAATTAAGGTCTCAGCTGCAGTAGTAGAAATTTTTCATTGAAATGCAAAACAAGCTAAAAAGCAGTTATAGCACACAGCTTAAGTTAATCTTTGCATAACTTCTTTCTACAATTTTATTCTAATTTATTATGTTTCTGATAAACATCTAATTATACAGATACACATTTTATTCTAATTTATTATGTTTCTGATAAACATCTAATTATACATATACACATTTCAATATTAACTTCCATATCTTCTCAAAATTTTCTTACATTTACCTTTCCTTTTCAAAATTTTGAGTCAATATATAGCCTATTTGAAGTCTTCACGTACTTGTATCATATCTACCTACTTAGTATATATATGTAGTAGTAAATATCCATTTTGCGACTAGCTCACCCTTGTAATTCATCATTACTAATATGAGAGAAGATCTTTCTCCCATCACCAGCAATCTCCAGGTGTGGATGTAGATGCCTGCAGTTCCACTTTTGAACTTCACACACGGTACTTTAATGTGTCAACTGATTTCTTACCAAATAAAACAGGGTCACTAGTCACAATACATTGTTTTAAACTTTCTAAGTTTGTCTATAACAGAAGAAAGAGAACGTGCTAATGTTCAAAATTTATTTGGATGCTAGGTATCCATCCACCCCTCATTTAATATGATTTGTGTTAATAATTATTAAAGATGAAAATATTACACTACCAACTAGAAAACAGAAAGGAATAAACAACAACAGACCTTCAAGCATCTCCCATGCACTAGAGTTAGAGTTGGAGTCCATATATTTCTTAGAAGAAGATTTTGCTGAATGGTTCCAGAACTGGTCATACTGGTGTGGACTCTGTCCTCTTTGCCAAATAAGGATTGGAGCCATTTCCGTTGCAAGAGTTCTAGCATCCATCTGCCAGGAAGAAAGTGTGAGAAGCATATAAACCGCAGTGAAGAAAAGAATTCACACATTTGTACAAGATAATGGTTCACAAGGAGCAAGATTTTTGGATCTCAATCATCTGGGTGATAAGGAAAAAAAGAACTCCCATTTTCTTTTATTGATGAAGATTTATTCGTAACAAGTTTGTCAGATCTCAATCAAGTGGGCAAAAAGAAATAAAACAAATTCAGAATATGCAAATGCTTATCATAGAAACTAGGCATCTCAATTAGCGAGTTCAAAACCCAAGTGTTAAAAATTGTATCACGTTTTACAGTTCTCCACCACACAATTTCTTCATCTTAGAAGGAAGCGAAGGTTCTATGAACATCAACTCCAAAAACCAAGAGGATGACAAGTACACTAAGACAATTTCAAATCCAAAGATCTGCGCATATCTAGATCGACACAGGGAAAGGTAGGTGCTAATTTTGTTCATTGAGAAAGAGAATAAACTTGCCTTGTTAACCAGAGATTTCTGGCTTACGCGTAGTAGCAGTGCGGTGATCAATTCCAGTGTCATGTAGTTGACAGTTGGAATCTTCTTTAAGGTATTCTTCATTGCGTGTATGCTTGAGCGAGCACCTCTTATTTCATTATAAAGCTCGAAGGTTGTCAATGGCTCAGGTAGACTTGCAAGGTAGCACTTCATCAGAGCTGCAATATCTACCGGATTTACCCCCTCAGGTATTGGTGCATTTTGATCTACAACGCAAATGAGCAAACTAAAGAGTGAATAGATTGATCCCTTGACAACTAAAATATGTTTGAGATTAGAAACTGAATACCTTGATTGTAGTAAGAAACCAATTGATGTATGACCTTTTTATCCCCTTCAGCCTTGAATAGCTCAGGTGAATTCAGCCCTAGACCAAAAGTAGGCTCCCATAACATCATTTAGATGTTTCTGAGAAAATATACATAACAGTAGTAACTAATGACAGTTTGCTGTAACTATTGGTACATCTCTCACCTGATAAGACAAGATAATCTGCACATTTCACCATGATAAAAGGAACGGATCTAGTTGATTGCTGCCTCTGCACAAGGATATCGATGGGGACTCCAAACACTGGATAAACCAAGATATGTCACTATAGCCAGAAAAAATTGTCTCCTGAGAGATTTGAGGAAGCAAATAATCATATGGCTCATTCCATATTTATAACTGTTGAACTGATTTCTACAACTCATGGACATGGTGTAGAAGTGGTAAAGAAGTGTGATCAAGTATAACAGACATCTGCTACTACACCGTCCTTTAATCCTAAATGAACTAAAAAAAAATCCAGTAAAAGAGTGGCAAGGACAAATTAAGCAGAAGAAATTTTGGAGTTGTTGGATACCAACATAAGCCATCCCATCC
Source organism: Solanum peruvianum (assembly GCA_027705065.1). Taxonomy (NCBI): domain Eukaryota; kingdom Viridiplantae; phylum Streptophyta; class Magnoliopsida; order Solanales; family Solanaceae; genus Solanum; species Solanum peruvianum. The sequence continues at coordinate 49,529,677 of JAKWJD010001757.1, forward strand.
CCCCTTCCCCCCCTCCCAAAAAAAAATGAGGAACACTAAAAAACTCATAAGCAAAAAAATAATGATCAAGAGAGAAGAAACTTTACCATCAGTGCTGGCAACTCCCTGCATTTCAAATAGAAAAGATAAGATACTTTGAATTCCAAGCCATAAGAGAAATTTGAGATGAAAAAGGAAAAGAGTGAAAATTATTGTGCACCTTCTGCCACCGCTCTATATCTGTCAGCAAAGTCTTGCTTTTCTGTGCAGTTTTCTTTGCCACCTGGAACATAAAATTATTGCATGCGTCTAGTTCAGACTAAGACTGCTTTGCAAAAGATTCAAAAATATCATATTATGTGTACTTTAGGTTTTTAACTACTGATATCATAAGATCAACATCTCTCATCCATTCCTCATTTTCTTCACTCAAAGATATACAACAACAATTCCATTGAAGTGCCAAACTAGGAACTACACCCTGTATATTTTGAAACCAAATTTGTTGCCTTAATTAGGTATTTGATTGTGTGGTTTCATATTAGACTGGACTTAGAAAACATTGCCAGCACTAAATGACCACTATGAAGATCGTAGCTGTATGACTTCTTCCATTCACTAGTGACTTGACACCTAACTTTTACAAAGACAAAAAGTTAACCTACCATCACGATTCAAACCTACACTGAAAACCTCACAACCTAAATAGAAGTCCTCGTTGAGTAAAAACAGATACTTCTCTGTATCCCTATTTACAACTCCAACAAAACAGACTATAAATAAGATTTGATTGATATATAATAGCTCTTTTACTAGGAAATACTACAAGGACAGAATCATTGGAGATCTATGCATAAAGAATCAAAGAGGTCAAGCCAATAACTTTAACAGTAGAAAAATAAACTCTTCTATTTAACTTCCCTTGGCTTGTTGCTGACCTCAAATTTCAAAATACAAAATTTTCATACTCTCCTAAACCCAAATCTCTCCATTTATGAGTTGGCAGGGGTAGGGAGTGGAGGAGAGTGTCAATAGCAACTGTCCTAAACCCAAATCTTGTAACGTCAAAATCTGCTAGTAATGGATGAGCTGTGAATAGAAATCACATAGTAAAAGCTTCATGATTCTGTTTCTAGTAAGAAGGTTTAGTTCAATCTCCCCTTATGTTTTAATTGAATCACAAAACCTTCTGCTATTTAAGGATAGGCTCATGAACCCCATCAGTATCTAACTAAAGTACAACAATCACTTCCGAACCTAAGACAAAATTAAAAGACCAGATAGCCAAGAACCTTGTGTGCCTCACAACTCTAGTGGTCATCCCTATTCCCTAGTGATAGGTTGACATCACCAAGTGTTCTATAACAAAGTAAATGCTACAAAAAACCACAATGCTCTCTATTATAGGTATGGCAAAATCAAGAATATGGATATGTTGATTAATCACAATTGGGAAATTTTCCACAAAACTGCTGATGTTTTTAATACCTCCTCAACTTTTGTCTTTCCAACAGCAACCTTATCTTTTGTCTCCAAAAACCCCTTCCTCAAGAAGAAGCTGGTTGTAGCAGCCGCAGAGATAAAGCGCTCCTGCATGGCATGTCTTGTTGATGGCTGCTGCAGGAGCGACCATCGACTTTTGACTACTGATCCAACTTTCTCAGCAACCTCGCCAACATTTCCCTTTGCATCTTTCGCAACCTCACCAACAAATGATCCTGCAGACTGCCCAGCTTCTTTCAACTTCACCCCTGTATCAAAGATTCAGTTATCAAACATACAAAAATCAAAGTAAAGGTAGAAACATAAAATTGGATTTCCAACTGAGTTACCCGAAGATTGAAAGAATCCACTAGCTTTCTCTTGCCACTGAGGCGAAATTACTGAAGGCATTGAAGTTGCAACAAGTAGTATACAGTATCAAATCGCCTAAAAATAAAGAAAACAATTACAGGTGTATATAAAGTTTTTATATCACCAAATGCTTTCGCTCCATTTCGACAACTATACAATTTTCATATCAATTCCAGCCAACACCATTTACATCAAATCCACATATCATCACTTTAACGAAACATTAAAAACTCCACCATCGAATCAATACAGAAAGTTATAAACCTAATCCGCAGATCCAAAACATGATAGCTTCGATAAATTCCTAAATCATTACAGAATTGAGAAGAAACAAATGCAGTCAGTTTCAATTACTAAGCCTACACCCGAAATTAACGATGATTTAACTCAATTCCAATAATTAACAAACAAAGAAACCGAAAAAACTGCGACAGAGAAGATCGATGATCCGAAAACAACAATCGGGTTAGGGTTTTACCTTTGATCAACGGATTGAAAACCTTTGGAAAAAGAATCGTTGAAGAAGAAAAAGAAAATGAGAAAATTATTATTATTATTATTAATACTAATACTAATAATGAGTTTATTTTGTGATGATTAACGGGTCGACTTTTTTATGCTTTTGATAGCCAATAAAAAAAACTACGTGGATTTTTTCCAGACAAAAAGCTATTTTTTCTACTATAACTCTCTTTTCTGTGCGCTTCCAACGGACATAACGGCTATGTATCTCTTCCACTATTTTCGTAAAACTAATATTGCCAACCAAAAAAAAAAGAAAAACATTATACTAGTACTGTTTTTTTCGAACTGTATGTATGTCGGGTAAAATTTATTTATATTTAAATTTATAATTTATTTTATTTCATTATATTATATAAATAATGTATTTATATTGGTTTAATATAAACATCTGATATATGTAAAAAAAAATTTCCTATATTCCATTTTAATTTATGAGTAGCTTAACTACTGGTAAATCATAAAGGAAAAAATATTATATATTAAAAATGCAAAACTAAAGGTTGATAATTTAGTGGGTAAAATATTCTGTCCAAATATGATAGTCCACTATACTTATTTTGGTTGTCCAATAAATTACTTGTCCACTCTATGAAATCAATAAATAATTTTATACTTAATTTCTATTTTGTTCTTATTATTAATGATAATTATTTTCCTGTTTTGTTTCTTGAGATATTGTATTCATTATGTTTAAAAAGTGCTATAATAAAATTATATTTTATTTATAATTTTTTAAAAAATATACAAAGTCGTTAATATAAAAAATAATAATGAAATTGTTGGACAGATAGAGATAGAGTATATAAATTTGAATTGTTGAAGAGCCATTCAAATGTTATAGGCATAGTTAACTTTAATTTTTCTTTTGTGTTTTTTGTAAAATATATTCATTGTTTGAATTCAAACCAAAATTTGAATATAATTAGTAACTCTTACGCTTCAGATATATATGCTATTTATTGTGAATAAGGTTATGAATAATGATGTTATTTAAAATTTATTTTACATAATAATAACATATTTATTGAAATTTTATAAGTGAAATTTGGGAAGTAAACTTTAGGAAAAAAACTTACCATTACCATCACCAGGTGTTTACACCAAACTAATTCAATTTTCATTATTATTGGTTTAATGAAGTAAAATATGTATTAATTAAGATTAAATAAAATAAATTATAAATTTAAACATATGACATGTATATATTAAATTAATGTAAACACCCGATTCTAGACTTTACCACTACCTTCTAAAGATATAAATATTATTTGGTAAAGACCTTCAGCACCTCGAATACAACAATTTTAAATACAAAAAAATATATATATAGCAAGCCATAAAATGCTTATTTTTTGCAAGTAAAATATAGCAAGTCATAAAATGCTTTTTTTTTTTGGCAAGTTATTATGATATTTTAGAAGTAAATTCTTTATGTGATCTTTTTAATGGTTAATAAATATTTCAAGAAATTGCATTCAGGAGAGTATTTCATCATTTTCAAATTTTAAGATTCAAACAAATTTAATTTTATTCTTTTTAATGAATTCTTTTAAATATTTTAAATTATTAATTATTATAATGTACATTACTTTTTATGTAATTTACAGAGATATATTTTATTTTTAAAAAATGATATAAGAAATTAAATATATAGTAGTATATAGGAAAGACGGTTGTTCTTCTTAGCTTCTAAATCATGATTAACTAAACAATACAAATGTATTTTTCATAAATTTGTAATTTAATTGGTGGATACATTACCAAGGGATACTTAAAAATTTATATATTTTTATTCATGCATTTTTCAATTTACACGTCACTCAAAAATTGATTTGTCTTTTTTATATTATTCATATTAGTTAATGTTTAATATTAGGTCTTAAAAATATTTATAAAAGCAATTAAATGTTGAAAATAAATTAATAAAAACAACTAAAAATGTTGAAAATGATTTTTTTTTCTTTTCTTTTTGAAATAATGAACTTGTAAAATAAACAAAGTGTACAATAATAATTTTTCCATATTGGACAGAGAAATAAAATAGTGTAATGAGGTAATGAGGATCTCAAGGCAATCATGGGCAACACGTTTAATTTTACTTTTGACCAATAATTTTGTGCTAATGCTCATCGATGATGCGCTAAGTATAATTAATTAAGAATGTTTTTGAAAAGAAGAACATATATATAATTAATTAAGAAATGTTTTGAAAAGCAGAAGATATATTTATTTGATATATGTGGCAGCAAGTACCTATTTATTAAGGAGGCACTATTTAATTTGTTTTTTTCCTCAATATGCATTATTGATATTGAAATTTTGACTAAGCATTTAAATATCGAAAGTCTCTTGATTGACAATAAAATTAAGTTCCATATTCAATGATATTTATTCTAAAGTTTTATTTGTATAAATTTTTAAGAGATAAGTTTTAAAAATATATCTAATTTTTTTTTGAGTTTCATATTATATTATTGTGATTGTGAGTTACATACTTAAACTATCATTTTTTAGTTTGAGAAACAAACCTCTCTTTTATACTCCCTTCGTTTAAAAAAGAATAATATCGCGTCAAGTTAAACTAGACCATTTTTTGTGAAACGGAAGAAGTGTCACTTTCATCATGTATAATACACTCTCTCTTTTATTTTAAAAAATTATCAAATCACGACATAACATTCACCTTGACCAAAACTAAATAAATTATTAGTATTAATTAAAATTAAAATTTCAAAAGTTATTATTAAAAAAATAATATTTCTTTTATAAAATAAAGTATAAAATATTTTTCTTACGTCACTCTATTACTTCCTCTCACCCCCCCCCCCCTCCCTCCACCTCGGCTATTTTTTAAAGTTTTCTTTGTTTTAATTTCTTTTATATTTTCTTTTACTTCCCCCCCCCCCCTCAAATACTAATTTAGAACTGCAGAAGCTAACATATGATTCAAATATTCATCTGCAAACAACAATACTACTTGGTGAAGGGACTCTACGTTTAATGTCAAATTAAGTACCTCACTTACCATATAACTAGTAAATTTAATCGCGTAAATTACTTATTTATATTAATTTATTATTAATTAAAAATTGATTTACTACTTTAATTTATTATAAATTATTATGTTGATCGTTTTGAAAATTCTTTAAATGTTATATATATAGTTATTTTATAACATGTCAACTTTCAAGTGTGATTTGCTACAATATTAAAATTCTACTTGGATGGAGAAAAAATAGTTATTAGATAAATGATGATTCAAATATATTAAAATACTTGTGATTTGTGAATGATAAAGATTTATCAAGCAAGACTTCATATGTAATATTTTTTGAAAAAATTTAACAGCACGTTTTTCAAGTTCGTTATAATTCTCTCTCAGATAACAAAGTTACGGTATAATAAAAAAGATTATAGAGATGATGATGAATCTTTAAAATAAAATAATTACAAAAAATAAATAAAAAGAATAATAAAATTGCCGGGCAAAGAAAAATTCCAAACCACTCTCCTTTGCCAAATTTTAATTATATATAAAATTATTTTGAGATAAAAGAGATACCCATATTTTCTAACAATGTCATTTATTTCGGAAATATGTACAAAGTAATTCAAAGTTCAATATAAAATTAATATAATTATTTCTAAAATTATAATAGGAAATTTAACCTAGAAAATAAGATTATTGTATTTCAGTTCACATTATAACTATGTACTTACTTGCAACAAATTAATTTTAAAAGAAACAAAATTGTATTTATAGCTAAAGTTAAATATTCCCAAGTCTTATTTCAATTACACTATAACTATATATAAACTTGCAACAATTTAATTTTAAAAAAGAGAAACAAATTTTGATACGTAGCTAATAATAACGTATACTTCAAGTTTGTATGAATTATCAAAATTCATTAAGAAATCAATACAATTATGTTAAGAATTTATCATAAAACATGATTTATCCCATAAAAAATAAAATTATTACATTTACATCTACATTAAAACTATGTACACACTTGTAAAAATAATTAAAGAAATAAATTTGATATATCTATAACAATAACTATTTTCCAAGCTTGAATTATACATATACTTCATATAAGTAAGGCCATATGTGTACGCCATTCTTCTTTGGTTCCTATTAACAAAATTTTTGCACAAGAATGATATATTAATAATGGTGGCAAAAGCCAAAAAAAAAAAAAGAGGAATCTAGAAGCTTCTTATTTTTATTTTTTTTTGAAAAAAGAGTTTCAAATGAAGGAGTAAATTAGTAATTATAATGAAGATTCGAGAAGAAAAATATTGAATGGAAAAGGAAGAATGTTCTGAAGTGAAAATGATTTTCATTGAAATTTATAGTGATAAAAAAATTAAGCCGATTTGAATGTATACTTATAAATAAATGAGTATTGTATGCATTAATTGCACCTAATTGAATGTTAAATTATTTTAAATAAATTTATAGTGATAAAAAAATTAAGCCGATTTGAATGTATACTTATAAATAATTGAGTATTGTATGCATTAATTGCACCTAATTGAATGTTAAATTATTTTAAATAATATTCATTGATACTATTTAGCTCATTTCTAAAGCCTTTTTTATTCCTCTTTTACGTTATATTTTATTTTATTCTCATGATATTTTTATTGTTATCTATTTATTTTCATAAATGCTTCAAGGTTAATGAAGGAATGACACAACGTGGGCTACAATCAGATTCAATTGAGTCTTTACTGCAATTTAATGTTTAATTGAGTTTTATGAAATTTTTGTTAGTTGTCATTTTATAAGTAGTAGAAATGAAATAAAAATGCAATTAAAATAAAAAAGTAAGAATAAAGATAAATCTAAATGCTGGTCATAGAAAGGTGTCACATCATTTTTTCTATATCCAGCTTTATATTATTTCTAATTAATAATAAATTAATTAATCAATTTTTAATTAATAATAAATTAATTTAAATAAGTAATCATACTGTGTGAAGCGCTGTCAAATTTACTAGTTATATGATAAGTGAGGTGCTTAATTTGACATTAAACGTACAGTCCCTTCACCAAATAGTATTGTTATTAGCAGATGATATTTGATTCATATGTGTTGTAGCTTATGCAGTTTTGGTTGTATGTAAATTTTAAAAAACTGAATGTAATAAAAATTAGCATGCAAAAACAAATTAAAACAAAAATTGTTTTCACGGTCAATTAGTATGGGGTAGTTTTTTCCCATTCATTTTTAAAATTTATCTATACATATCTAAAAAACAAAACATGTTTAAAAAAACATAAATAAAATACAAATTTAAAATTTATTACCTTAAAAATTGGACGGTTTGATCTTTTTTTTTTTAAAAAAAATAATTTTAATGTAGTTGTTCCTAATTAATGGCCAACTGCCTGTTTTTTTCTTCAAAAAATAAAATAAAATACCAGTGGGACAATTTTAAAGTTTTTGTAAATGTTGAGTATTATTTTTGAAATTTTTAATTACGTGGATTCCTAAAACATAAGTAATTGGTTAAGTATTTTCTTATTCCTTTTAAAAAATTTCATAATTTAAGTTATTTTAATTTATAAATTGAAATTTAACAAAAACATAATTAAAATTATCAATATATATACTAGAGGGCAATAGCCCGTGCTTGAGCATGGGTCCAATATTTTCTAATTTAAAGTCCCACGTTATCTCAGAAACAAAAAAATAACAGTTATCTCATACTTAAAAAATAAATTTTCCTTCGTAAGGGAAAAAAAGAGTGAATAAGTAATAAAATATACATGAATGCACTAACAATTGATGATCATGCCTAAAAAATTTTGAACTTCTTATTAGCTTCTCTCATCTCTCATTATAGTATCTTTAATCCGATTTCATATTCATTTACTCATAATTTTTCCTTGGTATATTCATACGTAACAATCGATATATATAATAGTAATAAGTCAAAGTCATTGAGGGTGTTCTCCAAATTATGGCTTTTACTGTTAATTTTGTCAACTTGTTCATAAAATTTTCACATAGTAAATGAAGATACATAAGAAATTAATTCGTACAATGACATAGAATATCCTTGTTAATCACTTGAGCAATATAGCCTCTTGAGCACTATGGCCATAACTCATATGACTTCTAAGAAAATATTCTGTCTTTGCTAATTATTTTCTTACTATATAAGTGTTACATTACCTCTAAATAGATCATTATAAAATTTAAAACGATAAGTGTCTAATACTCTTATTTACTTATACTTTTCTACAAAAATAAATTTTTTTTATAAAATATTAAATTTGCATCACTAATCTCTAATAGTTTCTAAATACAACAATTCAACTCAAAAAAAGTCAACTCAATCAAAGACATTTATTTAATGGAGAAATTTTTGTCTATACCTCTTAAGTACTAAAGAGAAGAAATAAAAGAGTACAAAAAGCAATAGAACAATAAATAGAGAAATAAAAGGAATTTCTTTTTTATCTATTCTCTTTCTAAAGAGAAGTAATAAAAGAGTAAATAAATCAGAACAAAAAATAATAAAGATAAAAGGCTATTTGTACAAAGGCTTGTTCAATTAATTTTTGTGTGTGTTTTCAAGCCTATTTTTTGTATGGTTGTTTATTTTGGTATCTTTTATTTAGAAATCTAGGAAATAGATTTATATATTTGTCGTTATCGTATCCATATTAGTAGCTATGTTTTTTTCATTGATGTACTTGAGTCAAGAGTTCTTCGAATATAACATATCTACTTATACGAAGTATTACTCTATCCTCGTAAAATTTTATTAATATGTTATTAGTGTATTATTTTTCTAATTTACGAGTCCTACGATAGATGTCTAAAGGAATAACTAATTGATCTTAATATGAACATACCTCACAAAAATACGTCTCGAAAGTATCGCAAATTAAATAATAGGACCGAGAGGATCATATCCCTAATCCCATGGTGAAGGTAGATATGGAGCCAAAAGTTTATGGATTAGAATTTTAATCTTTTTATATAAGCGAGTTCTAAATTAATAATCTCTATAGATCTTTAAAATAAATATAATTTTTGAATCAAAATAACCTAGTTGAATTTGCGAAACCGTCTATAATCGTTTATTCATAACTAGTTTGAAGGTTATTACAGTAATGATGAAGCACTTGCTAGATCCAATGACTTCATTGTGAAACAGAGAGAACAAATCAATTTGTCTCTTTTGAGTTTGTTTTTCTTCTTTTTCTTTCTGGTTTCTCACCCTGTGTTGTGTTCATTGGAGCCCAATCAAATCAGGATTCGCGTTAAGAAGTCTCACATTGAGCCCTATCAAATACAATTCGCGCCAAGAAGTCTCACATTGAGCCCTAACAAACACAATTCGCACCAAGAAGTCTCACATTGAGCCCTAACAAACACAATTCGCGTCAAGAAATCTCACATTGAACCCTAACAAACACAATTCGCACCAAGAAGTCTCACATTGAGCCCTAACAAACACAATTCGCGCCAAGAAGTCTGACATTGAGCCCTAACAAACACAATTCGCACCAACAAATCTGACATTGAGCCCTAACAAACACAATTCGCGCCAAGAAATCTCACATTGAGCCCTAACAAACACAACTTCTTACAAGTGGAATTCAAACTCGAAATATCTAGATGAACACTTTGTAGTGTAGCTCTTCTATAAGATGGATTTTGAATCTTGATAAACGTGCATTCTCTATTCTAAGATTGAACGTGTCTGATTTTGTAATTAAGATGCAGTGTGTTGTGAACTTCTGGCTATGTAAAATTCTCCATATTACAATGCTTTGATTACATTATGATTTGGCAAATTGCAAGTTACATTTGGAGAAGTACTAGCTATTACCGGAGAACTAATTTATTAGAAAACCAAGCAATTGAAACAAATATGATGAAAGTTCAACTACGTATCCCATCAATATTATGAAACAATGTATAAATTGAGCGTGTAAAATTGAAATATCTATTAATAACAAGTACTATTAATTAAATGCGGCAACATATATATAAGTATTGAAAATCCATTATCACATGGCTTGAATTTGATACTTTCGTACTATGATTCAACCTTATACCTTATACCCAAAAACGGCGTTAGACAAACACGTTCATGTTTAATTCTCTGATGCGTGATTGTGGAGCCTTTAGGATCCCAATGGTTAATAGCAATGCCGAGAACTATCGGTAGCAAAGGGCGGCTCAAATTGGCTGGTAGAGACATCATAGTCCGAGCAAAAGAAGAGAGTTCCCATATGATGGGCAACATTCTGTGCAAAGGGAGACCTACAGAGCTTAGTATTTCACAAAGACTATCATCGGGAGCAGCATTGTCACGAATCATAGCATTACTCGGCAAATAGTAAGACTCCGTGATAAATGGACCTCGAGGTTCCTCAACGATGGAATCCCCTTTCTTTGATAGGTACTGAACGAATTCTTGAATCCGAATTTCGATCAAGAATAATGGACTGGTAGATGAGTTGGTGATTCTCTTCAAGTTGATGGACTTTGGAATGATAAAATCATCCGTCCAAACTTCAAACTCATTGAAGGTAATTTGTGGAATCTCCATCTTCTTGCGATTATAGATTGTAAATTATAAGTTGATCCAAGTGAATGAATAGAAAAGATTATTTGTGATGCTTTTATACACACTTTGAAGAAAGACTAATTTGTGTAGAAATAGGAAACGCAGGTTTCTAAAATTGATTAATTTCACATAAACTTTCCATAGTTACAATTTGCTACTCTTTATTTTTGGGCAAAAGAGAAAAGTAAAAATTAGATTGGTTAAAATTAAGTAATTCCCAAGTGTAGTCAAACTATTACATCAACTGGCCGAAACTTTTTGAGTAATTGCTATTTAGTTCTTTCCCAAAAAAATTGATAAATATCGCGAATCTAAAATAGAGTAAGTTTTTTTTTTTTTCTCTATTATTTTTCTTCATTATTCCCCTTAAAGATATAGGTATCATAATCCGTTTGAAAAGTCCAAACCTTGAAAAGATCACAATCTGATTGAAATGTCATAAGTCATTGGAAATATCACAATTAGTCACAATCCATTTACGTGAAAAGATATCAACTGTTAGTATAACGTAATTAAATAAATTGAGTATTTTTAATTGGGATTATTATAGTAATTCAACATACATGTTTGAAAGTTTATGCTTTTAAGATAGTATATCGAAGATATATTTGGTTTTCATTTTAGTAGTCAACTAAGGTAATGAGCTTCCAGCTAATGAGTAAAGGATAATTAATATATCGCTGCAACGCGTCCCACGCTTATCTCATCGTTCCTATTTTCCGTTGCTATTAATTTGACCTTTTTATTTAATTGCATGATAACATGCTAGTTTACCTACAATGAGGGAGGACAAATAATTTTTTTTTTCTAGTCTTTTTTTAAGGGGAGAGGAATGAGATTCAATCCTTCAAGGGTCTTAGACGATTTAAATAAGTCTATTTTTATAGTAAATGAAAGAGTTGGTTTTGGTTCTTGTGGAATCAAACTAAATGGAAGATGAATTAATATGAATATTTGATAGGAAGATAATTAGTACAAAATACAAGTCAAAGATTGTATCTTGGTAGGTGAAAGTTAGGCAAACCATTTTATGATTTGCTATCTTAACCTTGACAATTTTGACACATAGTGATGTCATGGATGACATCAATAGGATGAATTTATTCCTATAAATAGGTAGCTCTTAATTCATTTTCAAATTATCCTTTCACTTGTCTTCTCACCTTCTAAGGCATTGTGTTCTCTCTCTTGTAATATTTCACTTATATTCTTTGTATAGTGAAATAAATATTGGTGCAGTTGTTCTTTGGTGGACGTAGGATCATTTTGATCCGAACCACGTTAAATATTGTTGTTCTTCCTTGTTCTTTAGTTTCACGTTTCCGCTAACAATTGGTATCAGAGCAAGGTTCTGTCTGAGTATGCTCTGTGGTTGCAGCACAGTCTGAACTTCCACATCAGAAAAGGATTACTTTGGTTTTCTGTAGTTCCAAATACATTGTAGTAGAAAAGGAAGAACAAGTAAAAAATAAAAAAAAATAAAAATGAGTTCCATGAAGTTTGAAACTGATAGATTTAGTGGGCGCAACAACTTCAATATCTGGAAAATCCAGATGATAGCGTTACTGCGGAGGGAAGGTTCAATCCATGCTATTGACGGAAAGTACCCCGATAAGATATCGGATTCCGACAAGGAAAAGATTGAAGGAGATGCATTGAGTGCAATCCAACTGTCCCTTGCACCTAACGTACTTTGTGAAGTAAGTACAAGTACCGAAGAGACGGCCAAAGAGTTATGGGAAAAGCTGTAAGGGCTTTACCAGGACCAGTCAGTGACAACAAGGATGTTGTTACAACGGCGTCTTCATACATTTAAGATGGATTCAGGTACTTTGTTGCAAGACCATCTAGATGCATTCAATAAACTTGTGATGGACTTACAAACTGCTGGAATTAAAAAGGACGAGGAGACACTTGCATGTTCTTTACTATTTTCATTGACTTCAAAATATCGTGATATTGAGAATTCAATGATGTATAGCAAACAACCTATTAAACTTGAGCAAGTGCGGCAAGCACTAAACTCTTGTGATGTGCGGATGCATTTTGAAGGAGACAAAAGTGACGAAGCTAGTGAACTCTTTGTAAGAGGTCGTACTAGCCAAAAGGGAAGGAGCAAATCGAAGTACAGATCAAAGTCTCGTGTGAACAAAAAGAATGCGGAGTGTTGGGGCTGTCACAAGAAGGGGCACTTTGAACGAGATTGCCCTATGTCGAAGTCCAAAGAAAAGGCGAGTGCATCCATTGTTGAGAAAGTACATGATAATGATGATGATTATGTACTAACAACATCATGCAATAATGGAGTCTATGACAACAAATGGATCTTAGACTCTGGTTGTACTCTGCATATGACATTCCGAAAAGATTGGTTCAGCAGCTATGAAACAAGCAAAGGAACTGTATTAATGGGCAATAATGCAACTTGTAAAATAGTTGGCATTGGTTCAGTTCATGTTCGCTGCCATGATGGAATCATGAGGACTATTACAGAAGTCCGTCATGTTCCTGATCTAAAGAAGAATTTGATCTCCCTAGGTACTTTAGATAAACAAGGCTATAAGTACATGAGTGAAGGAGGAACTATGAAAGTGACTAAAGGGTCTTTAGTCATGTTGAAGGCCAAGCTGGAGGATGGCCTCTACACACTTGCGGGAAGCACCATTATTGGCTCTGTAAATGCATCTACAGTGCAGTTATCTAATGATGACAAGGCAAAATTATGGCACATGAGACTAGGTCATATGAGCGCACGGGGATTGGAGATGTTGAGCAACCGCAACCTTTTGAATGGTGAGAAGATCAGCACACTTGAATTTTGTGAGCACTGCGTCTTAGGGAAGCAGAAAAAGGTCAGCTTCAGCACTGGCAAGCACAAGACGGGAGGGGTGCTAGACTACATCCATTCAGATTTATGGGGTCCCTCTAAGCTTCCATCAAAGGGAGGAAAGAGGTATCTTCTCACATTCATTGATGATTTTTCACGAAAGGTTTGGGTGCGTTTCCTGAAGACAAAAGGTGATGCTTTTGAAACATTTAAAGAGTGGAAGATTTTGGTTGAAAATCAAATGGAGAGGAAAATCAAGTATCTTCGCACGGACAATGGCTTGGAGTTTTGCAGTGAAGAGTTCAATGATTTCTGCAAGGTTCATGGGATCGCAAGGCATAAGACGGTCAGGCACACACCACAGCAGAATGGAGTTGCCGAGAGAATGAACAGAACTCTTCTTGAGAAGGCTCGTTGTATGCTCTTACAAGCTAAGATGTCCAAAGTATTTTGGGCTGAAGCAGTTCATACTGCTTCTCATATTGTCAATCGGTCTCCAGCATCAGCGATTGACTTTAAGACTCCGAATGAGGTCTGGTCAGGTGAACCCTCTAACTATTCATACTTGCGAATATTTGGGTGTCCAGCTTATTATCATGTTAATGAAGGTAAGCTTGAACCAAGGGCTGAAAAGGCCATATTCGTAGGGTATATTGATGGAGTAAAAGGGTACAAACTATGGTGTTTGTCTTTACTCAAATTTGTAGTTAGTAGAGATGTTACCTTTAATGAATCCTCTATACTTGATCCTCGTAAAGTTTCTGTGGAGTTATCTAGAAACGAGAACAACGAGCAGGTGGAGCTACCGGTGGAGCTTACCAAGAAACGGGATCAAGAGACTCAAAGTGATGAGTCAAAAGATGCAGAAGAACTTGCTTCCAATGAACCATACACAATTGCGAAGGGAAGGGACAAAAGGCGGATACGGAAACCGGAACGTCTTATAGAGCAAGAAAATCTGATTGCACAAGCGTTCGTAGCTGCAGAAGAAGAGATTAAGGATCTCGAGCCCTCTTCGTATATTGAAGCAACTTCTTGCAAAGATGCTGCACAATGGCAGTTGGCCATGATGGAAGAGATGGAGTCTCTTCACAGAAATGAGACATGGGTCTTAGTTAAAAGGCCAAAGGGGATAAGGACAGTTGGATGCAAATGGGTCTACAGAAAGAAAGAAGGTATTCCAGAAGTGGAAGCTGCTAGGTTCAAGGCGAGATTGGTTGCAAAGGGTTTCAGTCAGAAGGAGGGAATTGACTACAATGAGATCTTTTCTCCAGTCGTGAAACATAGCTCAATTCGCGTGCTGCTAGCATTGGTTGCACAATTTGATTTAGAGCTTCAACAGTTTGATGTCAAAACTGACTTTTTACATGGTGATCTAGAAGAGACAATCTATATGGATCAGCCTGAAGGTTTCCTAGCTGAAGGAAAAGAAGACCATGTATGCCAACTGAAGAAGTCTTTGTATGGTTTGAAGCAATCCCCTAGACAGTGGTACAAGAGGTTTGATGCATTCATGACTACACATGGATTTTCGAGGAGTGCATTTGATAGTTGTGTGTATCACAAGAAGATGTCTGGTAACTCTATGATTTATCTTTTGTTGTATGTTGATGATATGCTTATTGCTGCTAACAACATCACAGAGATAAATATTTTGAAGAAACTGTTGAGCAAGGAATTTGACATGAAGGATCTAGGAGTTGCAAAGAAAATCCTTGGAATGGAAATTTCAAGAGAAAATGGTGTTGTACATCTTTCTCAGAAGAGGTACATCCGAAAAGTTCTTGAAAGATTCAATATGGATATGAGCAAGCCTGTAAGTACACCTTTAGCTTCTCATTTCAAGATTTCAGAGTTACAAATGCCTCAATCTATGGATGAGGTGGAGCATATGTCAAAGGTTCCTTATGCGAGTGCAGTTGGTAGCATTATGTATGCTATGGTATGCACACGTCCAGATATTGCCCAATCTGTAAGTGTAGTAAGCAAGTACATGGCAAATCCAGGAAAAAGGCATTGGGAAGCTGTCAAGTGGATATTAAGATATCTCAAAGGAGCTCCTGATGTTGGCCTAACCTTTCGGAAAAGTGAAGGTATTTCAATTCTCGGTTATGTTGATTCTGACTATGCAGGGGATCTTGATCGAAGGAGGTCCACAACTGGATACATCTTTACTCTCGTTGGCAGTGCCGTTAGTTGGAAATCGACTTTACAGTCGATTGTCGCTTTGTCTACAACAGAGGCAGCATATATGGCAGCAACAGAGGCAGTGAAAGAAGCTATCTGGTTGAAAGGTTTGGTGGCAGAATTGAGTTCAGCTCAGCTTAAATCAATTCTAAAATGTGATAGTCAAAGTGCTATTCATTTGATTAAAAATCAAAGATTTCATGAGCGCACCAAACACATTGATGTCAGATTTCATTTTATTCGAGATGTCGTAGAAAAGGGAGCTATCAAGGTTGAGAAGGTTATCACAGACGATAACGCTGCAGACATGTTGACCAAAATAGTCCCGCTTGCCAAGTTTGCACACTGCAAGGACTTGGCGGGAGTATGCATCAATTGATGCAACTCTAAGAGAACAACTGCTAGGTGGAGCTGGTATGTTCAACAAAGGTTTGATTCTTCTTGTTTCTTACAATGGGATTGCCCAGTAAGCTTAGAAGTTTTGGCCGGAGTTGTTTATACGCATGCTTGGAACACAAACCAAGGTGGAGATTGAAAGAGTTGGTTTTGGTTCTTGTGGAATCAAACTAAATGGAAGATGAATTAATATGAATATTTGATAGGAAGATAATTAGTACAAAATACAAGTCAAAGATTGTATCTTGGTAGGTGAAAGTTAGGCAAACCATTTTATGATTTGCTATCTTAACCTTGACAATTTTGACACATAGTGATGTCATGGATGACATCAATAGGATGAATTTATTCCTATAAATAGGTAGCTCTTAATTCATTTTCAAATTATCCTTTCACTTGTCTTCTCACCTTCTAAGGCATTGTGTTCTCTCTCTTGTAGTATTTCACTTATATTCTTTGTATAGTGAAATAAATATTGGTGCAGTTGTTCTTTGGTGGACGTAGGATCATTTTGATCCGAACCACGTTAAATATTGTTGTTCTTCCTTGTTCTTTAGTTTCACGTTTCCGCTAACAGTAAATATTTTATATACCTTTTAATAATCAATTATTTTAGCTTATAATTTTATGTAGTTTATAAATACAAAAAATTTATTTTTAAAAAATTATATATTCTATGAACAAATTCTCGGTCAAACTTCAGCTATTTGACTCTTAAAAAACAAAATAAGTCACATAAATTAAGACAAATGTAATATTAAATCACTAAATTTTACATGCGCATTTTTGCATTATTGCATCATTTTTGTCCAAAACAAGAATAGTATGATTCGAGCCTAGGAATAAAGAAATTCTCGTTAGGAAGCCCTTTTTTCTTGCGTTAATTTGAATTAATCATATATTATTATAAGTGGGAAGCTCCTAACCTCAAAGTTGAATTACCATTTTATCCTTCACTTAAATTTTTTGTTATTTTTTAAAATGTAAAAGTATTTTTATAAACTATTAGATAGTAAACTTTAAAGTAATAAAGATATACTGAAAGATAAATAGTCATTCAAACAAATGAAGTTCAAACATTTCAAAACATCTCTTATTTAATTTTAAGTTAAAGAATTTGAAGAGTTCCATTGATAAAATTATTTACATGATTTTTCCAACAAAAAATATTATTTTGATGTCTTCTCATGACAATAGCATGTGAAGTGATTTATCTCACAAAATTCTTCTTCAAATTTTTCATGTTTCTTTTGATCAATAAATTTTAGACATATATGTAAATAGATAGAACTAATATTACATGTTTTGTTTCATTCTTCTCATCGAAAATTTATGTTTTAAACACAACAGGTGATAAATAATTCTAGAGAGTTTTTCATTTGGACAAAAAGTCTGCTCAACATTCATGAGGTAAACCAAACCTACTTGTGTGAGAAAGAATATGTATGTTGTTTCGTTAATTTATCGACGGTAAATTTTTGGAGAATATGGTATCTGAATTAGAATTCAATTATTTCAGTGTATTCGATGCATTCTTCAAGAAGGTTAAAGGCGTCATGGACATTTATTTGTTGTTTGGTAAGTATTATTTTTCATTTCAATGTTGCATATTTTTACTTAGTTCATTGTTTGTTACATTCAATTTTTCGGTTGAAGGAAGGTAAATTGACTACTTTTCCTTGAATAATGACAATGAAAAAGAAAATAAAAATTTTCATTTACATGTCTGATGTACAAATCTTCTTTTAAAGATTATGTTTGTTATAACAAGTTGATTATCATGTAGTGAATACTCTAGGTTATTGGATAAGAGGATTGAATAATTCATGTAATTAGTTTTTTCTCATAATTAAATCTACAAATATTAGCATGCATTATATTTAATGTGCTTTTTTAGAATTTATAAATGATTTACTACTTGTATGAAAATAAAATCATGGTGTGATTTCATATTTGTAAATAAATAACCCTAATAACGAAAAAAGAGGAAGCATTGAAGAAGAAAAACGGTATTGCTAAATAATTTTATATTCTGCAACTTTATGTTTTTATTGATTAAATTTATAACTTATTATTTCATTTATTCTATCTAGAAAAAAAAATATTTGGATAAAAAATCTCATAGATTCTTTATACTCATTTTAAGGAGTATATACTCCTTTTAATTTTTAAACATAAAATAGTATTATTATTAATCTTTATACTTTTTTTGACAAAATGTGTATTGAAGATCTTAACTTTAAAATAGGATTATGATTCTACCCTTTTACTAATTTAAATATTATTAAAGAAATAATTAATAAAACGTTACTTAAATAATACTTATATAATATTAATCCATTATGTTTCTAGGTAGGATTAATTAGAGAAATGTTTAATTTGTTTTTTATTCTAAAATAGAGTTCGGTAGATGAAGTGTTTTGTAACAACAAAAGACAGTAAATTATATTTGAAATATCCTTTATCATTAAAGAACAAAAATGTCCTTTGAATTACCATACATCTTAATATGGCACATATTTTTAGATTTAGTAAGAAACTTTACATATTCCCAACTTTAAACAATCTAATTCTCATAGACGTTATGTATATCATCAATTTTTAAATGACTTTTACAATTCCAAACTTGTAACTATAAATACCAAAAAATTATCTTCAAAATCACTTTATATTAATGCATACAATTAGTTATTCCGATATAGTTGTTGATGAATGATTATTGGTGGATGTAATTACACTGACACATTGTTCAACACAATTACTTTTTATTGATGCATACGCTTTGTTATTCTAATGTATAATTGTTGATGGATAATTGTTGATGAATGTATTGTTCATCACATATGCAATAAAAAAGAGATAGATCTGTTTATGTTTTTGTTAGTTATTGAGGAAGTTCCTCTATTCTTATAAATTAGAACTATTTCTCTCTTTAATTTTTGTTATTTAAAAGTTATAGAATTCATTAGCTATTTTATTGTTTTTAGTCTACTCTATTTCATTTTATTTTTGAATTCATTAGCTAATTTGGTGTTACACTCTTTCTCTTTTGATTACTTAATTTTATAATAACTATTTATAAAATTCAATTTTTTAAGTATGCATATATTTTGTAGTAATTACAAGGGACAAACATGCAACGCACGTTTTCAAAATCTAGTTAAATTAAAAGATGCGATGATTAAAGAATAAAAGAAGAAGTCAATGTGTTTTGCTTAAATATCAAATTAGCCACTTTTCATGAATGGAAAATAATAGGTGCCATTACTATTGAGTACATTGACAAAAAGACTAGAAAAAATCAAACTAAAGATGTATAATTCCCCTATATGCAGGGTGAAATTACAAACCAAAACTTATAATCAACTATCCAACATGAAATATGTTTAACTTATACTAGTATAAGTAGTGTCACCCTTGTCATAGTCTTGTTCATCACAAACAAATCTCTTCCAAAACCAATGATCCCTCCATATGCTTTCCATATTTTCAATAGGCAAATTCCTTGTCTCTGGCAAAAATAAGTAGACAAATGCAGTCATAATTGCAACCCATGCCCCAAAGAAGAAGAAAATCCCTGATTTTAGATGGCAAAGCATAGCCAAGAAAGTTTGAGCAATTATAAAAGTGAATGTTAACCCCACTGCCACTGTTATGCTTTGTCCTGCTGACCTTATCTCTAATGGAAATATTTCACTTGGAACTAACCATCCTAATGGACCCCATGAAAAACTAAAACCTGCAACATATATGCATATCAATACCAAAACCAATAGCCCATACCCCTTGCTCAACACTCCATGATCTCCTAACTTAACTGCCATTATTATCCCTATCAACATTTGTGATACAAACATTTGGATTCCCCCGAAACTGAACATAGCCCTTCGCCCCACCCTGTCAACTATCAACAATGCTAAGAAAGTCGCGCTGGTGCCTACCACACCTGTCACCACAGCAGACATAAGTGATGCACTCGCGCCAAGGCCTATTGTTTGGAACAGAATTGGAGCGTAGAAGGAGATCACGTTGATCCCCGTCACCTGTTGGAAGAATGGTATTACTATTGACATAACAAGTTGTGGTCTGTATTTCCGTTTAATGATCTGCTTGAAAGGATGCTTGACGGCTTTTGAGTTGTCACTTGCTTTGATGAGATCGTCTAGTTCTGCTTGGACATCGGTTGTACCACGTACACGTTGTAGAATCTTCTTAGCTTTTTGATGATCATTTCCATGTTGAATTAGGCTGTTTGCGGTTTCTGGAAGGAAAAATGCTCCTACTGTTAGAAATGTAGCAGGAGCTGCAGCCATCGCTAAGGAAATTCTCCATCCCCAACCACCTTTAATCTTTTGAACACCGTAGTTAAGAAGGCTAGCAAATAGTACTCCAATTCCTACACATAATTGGAACGCGATATTGAAAGATCCCCTGTACTTAGCAGGTGCCATTTCTGAAAGGTATAAAGGGACTGCCTGCAGCCATAGTTCAGACATAGGTTATGAAATAGGTAGTAAGTAGTACAATTTATGAAGAAAATAAAACGCGTTCATAGGAGGAGAAAGTGTACCTGATTTGCAAAACCAACACCTACACCTAGCAGGATTCGACCAAGTAATAACATGTAGATATTGGATGCTGCACCTCCAAGAGCAGAACCGATGAGAAATGCTATTCCACCTATTATAATTGATGGTCTACGACCATATGTACGAGTGACTGGTGAGGCGAAGAAGGAAGCAATAAGACCAGCAATGTATAAAGAGGAAGTGAAAGAGGTCAGGAGTTGGCTGTCAAATACACAGTAGTTGCTTATTTCGGTTACATTTGTCATCTTAGTGAACACTTCTGGGAAGAATTTTTTCAGAAACGGCGCCATTGAGATCACTCCTCCTGTAAAACACATGAGTAAAAGTTTGCAACAAGCCAACAACAAATATCTTTGAGGAAACATTTGAAAGAACCTGAAATTCCGATATCATAACCAAAGATGATTCCTCCGGTTGCAGCAACAATGGATGATAACACCACAAACCACGTAATCCTTCCATTGTAATCCGCGGAACCCTCACTTGTTGGGACAATACCAACTGCCATTTCTTCTCTACAAGTTCAAATGAATCTGTGTAGAGTGAAAATTGCAAGCTCTGACTTATGTAACATGAAGTTATAGGAGTAAGATATATAATAAGCTATACATCATGACTCATGCACAGCTACAAAAATCAACATGCCTAAATAAATTAATTTGGTCAATGCCTTGCAATTGGATGGCGTATTTAATTATTTGGACTTTAGGATCATACTCATACATAGAACAAAAAATTTTAAGTTGAACTAGTCATATTTTTGGGCTTCTTTATCTTCTTGTCACACTTCCTGTATTAT
Organism: Solanum peruvianum; assembly: GCA_027705065.1. Classification (NCBI taxonomy): domain Eukaryota; kingdom Viridiplantae; phylum Streptophyta; class Magnoliopsida; order Solanales; family Solanaceae; genus Solanum; species Solanum peruvianum. Next base: position 49,551,437 of record JAKWJD010001757.1, read on the forward strand.
GCCAATCTTCTCCTAATTAAGTGGATTCACGTTATATACACTATTGTGGATGTTTTTAATTTTGTCAATACATCGGATCAATAATTCTAGATCGATAATTTTTTGGAATCAATGCAGAGTTTGGTACCAAGGACGAAAAACAAATGCCCTAACACATTACGATACATATATTGAGCAGTTGACTAATGAAGTAGATATTTTCACTTGTAACTAGCAAGCTAAGCCCACTACTGGACCCCAAGACAAACAGAGTAAATGCAAATCAAAACTGGTACGCTGTACCACTTGTTGAGCCCAATCACACCACATATGGTCCCTTAATTTAATTAAGCAATAAGCACCATAATTGCTCCAACCAACACGGGCGGAGCTATCTTCATACAAGGGGTTTATCTGAACCACCTTTGACGAAAAATTATATTATTTAAGTTAAAATAAGTTTATACGTATATATAGTAGATGTCGAACTCACCTTCGACTATCTATTTCTACAGATTTTGAACCCCTCATTGAATATCCTGGTTTCGCCTCTGCCAACCAACATTTGAATTCCTCCAAATTAATCTCTGCCGGACTAGGTCTATAATATATATAGTAATGACAGAGAAAAAAAAGATTGCATCAGCTCTAACAACTCCCTTAACCACTCACTTTCACCTAACCCAATATATTGTTCTAAACTGTATTAATTAATTTTGCATGTAAATTAATTAATTTTGGATTTGCTATTAACATGACAAGTTGAGCTTTTGTATAATATCTTTAAATAAGTGTTATTTGACGTCAATTTCATTAATGAGGTCATATACTACAAGTTATAACTTTGACATATTCTATTCCCTGGATTCTTCGCAGCCTTCTCTTAGCCTTTTGCATGATCATTATTGTCAAAATGTTGCTGTTGGTGTTACTCTTTCGTTGATCTTTATAATCAATTTTTAATAAATTAATGATGTTAAGTAGTTTTTAAAAAAAAATCCATGTATAGAAATAAAAGAATTGAGAATAATTCAGATAGCAAGTCGTATATTGCTTATGTACTATTGTAGAACATAGGATGCAAGTGAGAGATGTGTTGCAAATGAATTATGAGCTACCTATTTACCTCGTGAAACCAATTTATTGTTCACTTAAATTTCACCTATAAAAGGTGTTATACTTTTAAACCAAAGAAGAATTATCCTCATAACTACCATATCTTCTCATTAATCCATTTTTTGAATCTTGTCAAATTTAACAAATCTCCATCTTGGCAAGATTCTCCATTTTCAACTTTCTCTCAACAACAATTTTGATTGTGTCTTCAACCTCAATCTTCAATGTTTAACATGTTGGGAATTAAACACACAACACACACAAATAATCTAGAGAAAAGAGAAACGGAACGCAAACGGGACACACAAGAATTTAACGTGGTTCGGTTTTCCTACCCCACGACTGTAACAGGAGGATTTTATTTCACTTGTGCTGCTCAAGAATTACAAATACAAGGATCATATTTATAGGAAAACCAAATGGTTAACCTAGGGTTTCAGTAATGGGTCGGGCCGGCTCACAAGCCTCCACAAAGCCCAACAATCTCCCACTTGGAGGCTTGAAGAATTTCAACTGTCATCCACTTAGAACACTTGTATGTCTAGTAATCTTTTTCAACTCTCTCCTGCTACAGCGGCCTTCTCATCAGTCAACTGAAAGGCCCGTTGAAGCTCCCCGAAGCTTCAACACATCAGTCACGGCTGAAACTGCCCTTGACTCGTCCTCGGTCCCTACCGGCTCCCACTTGAGACACGAACTGCCGGATCCTAGAACTCCCTGAGAACAAACACTCTCCATACTCAGCAAGAAATTTTCTGGAGACGTATCAACAGCTGGAATACTGGTTCTCTTGACCCACTGTCTTCTAGGAGCCTTGGCTGAAGCACGGCCGGTGCTCCCACTGCCATAAACGCCTCTGACTGGTCTTCCTGAATCTTTCCTTGCTCGTTCATCCTGAATCTGACCTGTGGCTCTGGGTTTCTTTCTTGCAAAGACAACCTTCTTCTGCCCACGAGATTCTGTGAACCAGACTTTGTTTTTCTTCTGAACTGGGACGGTCACTCCCTCAGACGGTAATCCGACAATATACAACGATCCTCTTTTTGTTCCACGAGCCATGACAAGATTGCCCCTCACGACCTTCCACTGCCCATTTCCGAACTTCACATGATGTCCCTGTTCATCCAACTGCCTAACAGAAATCAAACTTTTCGTCAAGCTTGGAACAACTCTGACATCCTTCAAGGTCCAGAAACCGACTGGCGTCTTCAGCACCATGTCACCCATGCCCGTAACATCAAGAGCTCTATCGTCTGCAAGCCTTACCTTTCCAAAGTCTCCAATAACCAGATTCTGCAATGCTTCACTGCTGTGGGTAGCGTGAAAAGAAGCACCAGAATCCATGACCCAGGAATCCACATTGCTCTCCGCGCAACAGATAAACAAATCCTCGTCGGCGCTGTCTTTTGCAATGTTGACTTGTTTGTCTTTCTGGCATTGATTCCTAAAATGCCCCACCTCCTTGCAGTTCCAACATGCTACACCTGAGCCATCCCGAGCCTTCGACTGACTCCTTCTTCGGTTCCTGCTCCCACTACCTCTGTTATTTCCTCTGCCTCTGACGACGTTTAGCATATCACCTGATGATTCTCCAGAACTTCTTCTTCTGACATCCTCGCCAAGAACGAGATCACGAATCTTCTCAAAGGTGAATCCATTAGGTTTCACTGAACTGGCAACTGCTGTAACCGTTCCGGACCAACTGTCAGGCAATGATGATAACAGTAGTAAAGCTTGAACTTTATCATCGAACTTAATGCCAACTGACAAAAGTCTGGCTAAGATCGAATTCAATGAGTTGATGTGCTCGGTAACTGAACTGCCTTCCTTCATCTTTGTGTTCACCAACTCTCTAATCAGAAAAATTTTGTTTGCTGCAGATGGCTTCTCGTACATGTTAGACAAGGCTTCCAAGATGCCTTTCGCTGTCTTCTCCTTAAGAATGTTGAACACAACATTCTTGGTCAACGAGAGTCGGATAACTGACATAGCTTTCCGATCCAAACCTGCCCACTCTGCATCAGACAATTTTCCTGGCTTGTCACCCAACACTACGTCCAAATCTTTCTGAACCAGCAAATCTTCAATCTGCATCTTCCACCAACTGAAATTTGTACCATCGAACTTCTCAATTCGGAACTTCCCATCTTCTGTCATCTCAAAGGACTTCGGCAATTCCCTTAACGGCGTCTACAGACAGCGGGCGGCGATTTGGACGATGCTCACGATCTGGACGCTCGCGGCTGGATCTGAGGCTCCTCGACGCGGCGGCCACTGGACGGCAGCGGCGTTCTCTGCCTCGCTACTGCTGCGCGGCTTTCTCCCTCGCTGGGCTACGATCTGCGGCAGATCTCCTTCGATCTGGGCTGCCTGGTTCGCGGCGGCTGCTGCTCGCGAATGGCGGTTCCAGATCCTCGGCGTCTTGCATGGCTGTAGCTTGCGAACGGCGGCGGCACACTCCTTCCCGACGCGGCGGCCAACGGAACGGCGCGACGGACAGCACACGGACGACGGCTGTTCGCACCCTGCGCGGTTCTCCTAGCCGGCTGCTGCTTGAGGTTACCCACACGGTAACGACGGCTCTCCTCCCTGCACACAGTTCTTCACACAAGAACCCTAGGTGACAATTTCTCACAGTTTGTGTTACAGTGTTGTTGAAACCTCGCTCTGATACCAATTGTTGGGAATTAAACACACAACACACACAAATAATCTAGAGAAAAGAGAAACGGAACGCAAACGGGACACACAAGAATTTAACGTGGTTCGGTTTCCCTACCCCACGACTGTAACAGGAGGATTTTATTTCACTTGTGCTGCTCAAGAATTACAAATACAAGGATCATATTTATAGGAAAACCAAATGGTTAACCTAGGGTTTCAGTAATGGGTCGGGCCGGCTCACAAGCCTCCACAAAGCCCAACATAACAATGTTGATCAAGTTCAAACAATGTTGAAACTTGACCACAGTCACCACTATTGTCAATATATCGGTAGGAATATCCGTAGTATGAATTTTCTGCATTATGAATCCACCATGATGTCTCGTATGAAATGATATCCGACGTCAATAGGCACAAAAATAAGTTGAGGTGTTCAAGTAAAATATGCGGACAACTTTAAGGGGCTCCATACGACTTAAGTCTTTTAGATTTTAATAGATGAAATGGGTCATAACATGGTCGACATGGATGGAAATCGATTGCTAACGCTTGTCTATATGTCATGAGAGAAAGATACCAAATTGGCCACATAACTTTAAGGTTAGATCAATGAACACATTGGTAAATTAAGCTATGAAAACTACTTATTATTAGTAGTTTCTTATCTCAATCTTTTTAACAATTTCAATTGTATACAATGATAGTATAAAAAAAATTTTGTGTGTAGATACGAGTTTCGTCACATATAAGTAATGCACATGTAATCCTTAACTTGGATTGTGACATGTACTCAACCTTATCATAATGTTACCAAGAAAGATATCTATAGAAATGTTTCTCCGGTTACTAATGAGATAAGTTGTAGAAATGATCTTTTGATTTCGCGACAATCATTTTTGGACTTTTATTAGTATAACGAAATGAATTTAGAAACTTTAATCTCGACATTGGTATACCGAAGTTAATTTAGAAACTTCAATCTCGACCAGAGAACGACTAACCGAAAATGTCTTGCCCGAGAATCCTGACCCAAGAATGCCTAACCCGAAAATGCGTGACAGTAGAATTTCTGACCAGAGAACGCCTAATCCGATAATGCCTGACCCGAGAATGCCTGATCCGAGAATGTCTGGCCCGAGAATGCCTGACCCGAGAACGTCTCACCCCTAAACCCCTAACTCAAGAATGCCTATTGTAGAATGCCTGACTCAAGAACGCATAACCGAGAACGCCTGACTCGAGAATGCCTAACCCGAGAATGCATGACCCGAGAATGACTAACTTGAGAATGTCTGGCCCGAGAATGCCTAACCCGAGAATGTCTGACTCGAGAATGCCTAACCCGAGAATGCTTGACCTGAGAATGCTTGACCTGAGAATGCCTGACTAGAGAAGGTCTGACCCGAGCACGCATGATTCGAAACGCCTGACTCGAGAGTGCCAGACCCTAGAATGTCTAACCCGAGAGTGTCTGACCCAAGCATGTCTAACCTAAAAATGCCTGACCCGAGAATGCTTAAACCGATAATGCCTGCCCCAGGAAAATCTGACTCGAGAACGCCTGACCCATGAATGTCTAACCAAAGAATGAATGACCCAAGAACACCTGACCTGAGAACGCCTGTCCCGTGAATGCCTGACCCAAAACTGGCTGACCTTAGAATGCTGACTCGTGAATGCCTAACCCGATAATGCCTCACCTGAGAATGCCTAACCCGAGAATTCCTGACCCGAGAATGCCTAACTTGAGAATGTCTGACCCAAGAGTTCTGACTCGAGAATGCCTGACCCGTGAATATTTGACTCGAGAATGCCTAAACCGAGAATTCCTGACCCGAGAATGACTTACCCGAGAATATCTGACTCTAGAACACCTGACCCGAGAATGCCTGACTGGAGATGCCTGACCCAAGAAGAACGTCTGACCCAAGAATGCCTGACCCAACAATACCTAACCTGAGAAAATCTGACTTGAGAACCCCTGAACCGAGAATGCCTTACCCGAGAATGTCTGACTATAGAATGCCTTACCCTAGAATGCTTGACCGGAGAACGCCTAACCGAGAATGCTTAATCGGAGAACGCTTCGCCCGAGAATTCTTGACCTCTTGAAGGGAGAATACTTGACCCAAGAATGCATGACTCGAGAACGCCTACCCGAGAACCCTGACCCGACAATGAATGGCCCGACAACGCCTGAACCGACGACTGACCCAACAATGCCTTCCTTGAGAAAATCTGACTCAAGAATGCCTGACCTGAAAAAGCCTGACTGGAGTCAAATGAATATGAAAATGGGGAATTTCTCGGAAACCCAAAAACTCAAATCGACAATTTTATTTAATACATATACAAGAAGAAGTTAAAAAGAGAAAAAAAGAATATGCTTCTGTTTTGCTTTAACTTAGATCTGTGATATTGCCGGATTAATGACTGGCATGCAACAAGAAGAAAAGTAGTTGTGATCACTTTGAGGTGCAAAAAGGCACTCTGACTCCTTGATATTGATGATGAGAAAAAATGTAAGGAAAATGGGTTCAATGTTTTTTGCGTTAGGTATTTTAGATAAGATATATTGGTGAACTTGGTATCAACTTTCAATTTTTGGTGTACACAAATACGAACATAAACTTGAACAAGCAGATATATGTTGTCCTATGTGGCGTTCTATGTATTAAATTATGTCATGTAGGAGGGCATGTGTCTAATTGTTCAATTTTATACAAGTTTAAGTTTCTACTTGTACAAATCCAAAATTCGAGGACATAATTGAGTCAAGTCAAAGAGCTTGCTTATCTATTATGCCTTTATTTAGTTAGCTTTCTTCTTTCATTTGTTTGAGACTTTGAGGGAATAGATGTAAGATCAGAAATAAGAAAGGAAAGTTAAATTGAGCAGTAAACATATTATGTACTAGTTTGTCAAATTATGTCAATGAGACATACTTTTTTTATTGTGGAATTAGTTAGTAAACACCTCATTTCTAAGTAACCATAACCATAAATTTACAAATAGAGAAAGTAGACTTGTTTTGTATTGTTTAACCTTGCTCTTCTTTGATGATATACCTTCATTTTACAAATCTGTTCCAAAACCAGTGTTCCCTCCACACCCTGTCCATTTTCTCAATAGGCAAATTCTTGGTCTCTGGCAAAAAGAAGTAGACAAATGCAGTCATTATTGCCACCCAAACTCCAAAAAAGAAGAAAATCCCAAACTTGAAGTGGCACAACATGGCTAAAAATGTTTGACCAACCAAGAAAGTGAAGAGAAAGTTCACTGATACTGAAATACTTTGTCCAGCTGATCTTATCTCCAATGGAAATATTTCACTTGGAATTAACCATCCTAATGGCCCCCATGACAAACCAAAACCAGCTACATAGATGCATATCAACACCAAAATCACAAAGGCCCAACCTTTACTCAATCCACCATGATCCCCTAACTTACCCCCCATTAACCCTCCTACTATCATTTGTGTAACAAACATTTGTATGCCTCCGAATATCAGCAGCCCTCTTCGGCCAACTTTATCAACAATCAGCATTGACAAACCTGTTGTCACGATTCCTACTGCTCCTGTTATAACAGAAGATAAAAGAGATGCACTTACACCTAGTCCAATCGTTCGAAACAGGATAGGAGCATAGAATGCAATGACATTAATTCCTGTGACTTGTTGGAAGAATGGTATCGCCACGGACATGACAAGTTGAGGCCTGTATTTTCTTTGTAAAATGTTCTTGAAAGGGTGTTTGATAGTTTTTGAAATTTCACTAGCTACCATAATATCATCAAGTTCTGCTTGTACATCATCAGTGCCTCTGACTCTTTGCAGCAATCTTCTAACCTTTTCGTGATCATTTGTTCGTTGAATCAAGCTGTTGGGGGTATCTGGGAGGAACAACGCGCCTAATGTTAAAATGGATGCTGGGACTGCAGCCATAGCAAGAGATACTCTCCATCCCCAACCACCTCCCACCTTTTCAGTGCCATAATTTATGAGATTTGCTATTAAAACTCCAATTCCTACACTTAGTTGAAAGCTGTTATTGAATCCTCCTCTGTACTTGGATGGTGCCATTTCTGACAAATACAACGGTACAGCCTGCAAAGTTGTCACAACAAACTTAGGTTTAGACTAGTACGGAGTTTAAAAATGAAAGACTTTTAGGCACATATCAAACGTACTGTTAGAACTTGTGGTCTAAAACATGTCTTGACATTTCTATGATAATGAGAGCATCTCATTAAGAGTAAAAACGACGAGTTTAAAACATTTCCAAACAAGGAAATGAGTATTATTTTTTTTACCTGATTGGCAAAACCAACACCAACACCTAGTAAAACTCTACCAATTATAAGCATATAGATATTAGAAGCAGCTCCACCAAGGGCTGCACCAGCAAGGAAGTTAGCTCCTCCAAGAAGGATCGACGCCTTGCGACCGTACGCTCTGGTGACTGATGAGGCAACAAAAGTAGCAAAAAGACCAGCCACATAAAGAGATGATGTGAATGATGTCAACAATTCACTATCAAATTTGCAGTAGTTACTAAGTTCTTTGTCTTCTTTCATCTTAATGTACACATCATGAAAGAACTTTTTCAGAAATGGCTCCATAGATGTTACTCCACCTTCACATCATTCAAAACTTGGTGTTAGTGAAATAGAATACATCAATTGATTCACAGTAGAAATAAGTTAACATTCTTTTGTGTTCCCTTTGGACAATTGAGATTGTATATAAATTATGAAAAAATCAAACCTGAAATTCCAATATCATATCCAAAGATTAGACCACCCATAGCAGCCATCATAGAAGCTAATATTACAAAACATGTCAGCTTTCCATGGTACTCTTCTCCATCATTTGCTGCTACCACTAATCCCCCCACTGCCATACTTTTTCTTTTACTTTATCAATTGAACATACAAAGAACTAAAGGGAGTTAAAAGAGGGGCAGGGGACACTCATGTAATATTTATTTTTACTTATGATTTACAATAATAGGAAAGATATTTATGATTCACATAAATAGTAAAATATTCCATAACAATGTAAAACCTAGGAGGAGAAAAGAGGAAGAAGGTTGAAGAGTTTTTAGCAGTCCAAGTTGACTGCTAGAGATCAACATCAAATATGATCCACACACATGTGTGTGTTGATTATTCAAGAATTGTCCAAATTAATTGATTGATCCAAAGGAAATAAAATTATTTATTGTGTGAATTAATAAACAAAAGATATTCTGATTCTGTAATCTCTATGACAGACTATGTTTTTGAAGATTATTAATTATATTTCCACCATTATTGGAAAAATATCTTATTTTGATACTAATTACTAAAGTAGTTACTTATTTTAAGATTATGGACCAAGCAAAAATAAAGACAGAATTAATTTTTTTATATAAAGACAATTTATATTTATCCGACGTATCAACGAGCCCTTTATTTAAAAAGTACACTAGCCGACAAATTACTTCTTAGATTTAATAGAATAATTTAATTATATCCAAATTAATATCAATTCAAAACATTTCATGAATATACTGTGACCGGATAATCAACCTAAAAAATCATTCATTACAAATAAAATATTATTATTGTATTAAAAGAGAAACGGATAACTTACATAGTGTAAAATATTAATTACCTTTTATCCCTATTATTTTTATAACTATATAAATTTCATATTTTTAACATTTCAAATATATAATTAAGGATTTCGATACATTATTGTTGATAGTATCAATTTGTTGCACTTATTAAAGAAAAAAAATTGTAAAATCAATTTAAAACTTTATAGTATTCATTTGTTGCACTAATTAAGGGGGAAAAGCTGAAACTTAAATTAAGATCCCATAAATTACGTTATTTCATTCAAAATTATTGTCAAGAATTCAAAATTTTATAGTGTAAAAACCAAAAAAAATAAAATAATAAATTTCTTCTTTTTGTTCATCGTTCTCTCTATTTCATAAAAAATTTTGTTGAAATTTTGAAAAGCACGTGAGTTATGAAGGATTGTATGAATTGTTGTTGGATAAACGGTTTCTTTTGTGAATCTTCAAGTTCATCGAATATCTTTTCAATTTTGATTTAAGATTGTCAAAAATTTTGAGATTCAAAATTCTTCTCCAGTTCATTGAAGATCCTTTCCGTTTTGATTCAAAATTTTTGAAAATTCTGGATTTCAAAATTATTTGCCTAGTTCATTGAAGATTCTTTCGATTTTGACTAAAATATCAAAATTTTTGAGAAGATACATCATGAAGATCCTTTCAATTTAAATTGATAAGTGTTGTATTTCTACTAGATACACTAAATAAGAAAGTGTTGCCGATAACATTTTAGGTTTGAGATCGATACATTATTATTTGGTAATTGTTATGTATCAGATACATTTAGTAAAAATGCAAATTTACGTATCATAACTAAAGAATTAGTGCATAATACATTATTATTTATGAATCTTATTTTTGCTTGAGATCATGAAAATCCTTTTGATTTTTAAATTGATAAATGGTGTACTTCTACTAGATACATTAAATAAGTGTTGCCCATAAGATTTTAAGTTTGAGATCGATACATTATCGTTTGGTAATTGTTATGTATAAGACACATTTAGTATAAATTTGAATTTACGCATCATAACTAAAAAAAATAGTGTACGATACATTATTATTTATGTCTCTTATTTTGTTTGAGAAATACTACATATTAAAATTTTAAAAAGAATACATTATATTAATTGATTGAGATAGATACATCATTGTTTGGTAATTGTTATGTATCAGATACATTTAGTATAAATTTGAATTTATGTATCATAACTAAAAAAAATAGTGTATGATACATTATATTTATGTATCTTATTTTGTTTGAGAAATACTATATTTTAAAATTTTTTTAAAAATACAATATATATGTAATTGTTTTAAAATAGCCTTTTTTTTTTTTTTGTGTGTGTGATAAATAACACAAAGTTTAAGTATAAAATATATTTATATTGAACGTAATAAACACTAATCAAAGATTCAACGTATTAAAGTTATGTATCAATACCTTAAATATGAACATCATTTATTGCATAAAACAAAAGTTATTGATCAGTGATTTATCAGATCAATGATAACACTAACAAAAATTAATTGAAGACTCAAAATAAGCGAGATACATTAAAAATATGTATCTTTGATAGCGATGGTCATGCTATGGCAGATCCAACTTTTTTCTTCCTTTTTTCGAAGTTTTTCAATAGTAGAAACATTAAAATAAATATATATTTTTCAAGAAAAATTTTCAACGACAATATAATTAACTAACTATGAAAATTTACAAATATTGTACTAATTATTATTAAGCAAAAACTACTACTATTACTTTCTTCTAATTTACATTGTAAAAGTTTATCCATTACATAATTATTTGTTCCACATAGATATGTTTCTAATCTAAGATTTGTATTAGTGAGTTTAGTATATATTTTTTTGGTAACATATACAGTTGCTATTATATCTTTAAAATATTCATCTTTTTTAGGTTAAATTAAATTTCATCAAATATTAAATTTTTATTTTTAATTCGGTAATGCAATAATTTATATCAAATAGCAAAATATCATATTTTAAACCTGAATGAGAAAATAATTTTTAAGATCGTGTAACTTAGAATAGAGAGAAATTTGTCGAGTGAAATAAGGAAGGAATAAACATTGATTTTGGGAGATATGATTTATGTATCTTTGGGGTTAGAGAGTTATAAAATATGAGATTTTGAAAAATTTTAAAACTAAAAGGGAATAATAAAAATTATGAAAAGAAAAAATATGTATATAAAATTATTTTTGCATTAAAAAGTGGTTAATTGACAATAACATACTAAATATGATGAAATTACAAAAAAGAACTATCGAAGCTTGAACATTTATCAATCCAAACTACTTGTTAAATATAATAATTAAAAGATTGGACTTTGCCCGTTTTGTTGGGAAAAAACAAAATTTAAAACAAATAAACAAGTTTGGCCCAAATGCAAAAAATAGGAAGAAAAAAATGGACGTCTTATATTATACAGATGACAAAAAAATTCAATTCAGAATAAATATATACACATGAAATGTATTGATAGTGTATAGAATAATATATAATCATATTTATATGATGTATAACTATATATATTAAAGATGTATATGTATTTATATATGTTGTTTGTATGATATTTATGAAATAACATTATATCGGAATAGCTTACGTAATTATATTTTATGGGTATGGTATAGTTTGTTATGTAGTTTTTTATTTTGTATAAATCGTTTTTTTTTTAATTTGTACTATATTTTACTTTTCCATTAAATAGTAACAATAACCTTAAATATGGTAATAAACATTTACATAATCCCATAATTAAGCTAAACATTTAAAATCAAATATTTTCTCAGAAATGAATTTTATTGCGACTAAAAATTCATACAAACTTGTTTCTTGGAAGCTAAATTTTTTAATGTATGTAAAGTTTATATATGAATGTAAATAAATTGAATATAAATTGTTTAATTTGCACCAAATTGTAAAGTAATTATTATATACATATACACACAAATCCCTCAAGCACTTTTGTATATAATAATTTAAGATACAAAAAAATTGCAATTTAAAATAAATTATTATACAAATAATTGTACTAGATTTTTTAAAGTAATTACTTAGATACATATATAATCTAGTTGAATATTAAAAAAATTGTATATGTATAAACAAAGTTTATATACGAATATAAATATAATGAATATAGAAATATACAAAAAATTGTATATGCATAAACAAATTTATATACGAATGTAAATAAAATGAATATAAATTGTTTGAATAATTGTATCATTTTTTCAAAGTAATTACTTATATACGTATATAACTAGTTGAATATACAAAAAACTTAAAATATGAATATAACAATACAAAATACCTTGATCAGTTTTATATAATAATTCATTGTACAAACAACTATATACATAACATTCAAACAGGTAATTCTTACAGATTGAGATGAATCTTTCATTCTGATTTTGAACTTGTAATATGATGAGAAAAGAAGATTTTTTAAAAAAGAATATGAAAAACTAAAAGCATAATACATATACAATTATTGCATAAAACAAACGTAATTGTAGCAGTGATGTGTCAGATCAATAATTACACTAACAAAAACTAATTTAAGACTCAAAATAAACGAGATACATTAAAAATCTGTATCTTTGATAGTGATGCTCATGCTATGGCAAATCCAACTTTTTTCTTCCTTTTTTTTGGATGTTTTTCAATAGTAGAAACATTAAAAATATTATATATTTCAAGAAAAAATTTCAATGACAATATAATTTACTAACTATGAAAAGTTTAAAAATATTATACTAATTATTACTAAATAAAAACCACTACTATTACTTTCTTCTAATTTACATTGTAAAAACTTATCCATCACATAATTATTTGTTCCACGTAAATATGTTTCTAATCAAAGATGTATTAGTGAGTTAGTATATATTTTTTTGGTAACATATATATTTTAATGTTATATCGTTAATAAAATAGTGATAATTCATCTTTTTGAGATTAAACTAAATTTCCTTAAATACTAAAATTTTTATTTTTATTTTGGTAATTCAATAGTATATATCAATTAGCAAAATATCATATAAACTTGAATGATAAAATAACTTTTAAGATTGTGTAACTTAAATGTAACGACCTGTTTAGTCGTTTTGAGCAGCTGATTTTATTTCTGGAAAAACTGGCTAAGATTACGGACACCACGACGGACCGTCATAGGCACGACGGCCCGTCACAGATGTCTCGTTTCAGCATACTTAGAATTCTGAAATTGGGTACTGAAAATCGACTCTCTGTAATCTGTGACGGACCTGCAGGACGTGCCGTCACATCCACGACGAGCCGTCGTAAGCTCCCGTTGCAAAACACTTCAACTCTTGAGAAATTGGTACGGGAAACGAGTTTCTGACCGTCAGGACGGAGGTGCAGGATGGACCATCACAGGTGTGACGGGCCGTCACAGTCCATTGGGATTTTGGGAGGTTGCGACGACCATCGTGACGGACCGTCGCAAGCACGACGGCCCGTCACAGGTTACGCAGTCCCAGGCAGAATCGGATTTCTTCACACGTTTTAAGGGACGCATTGGACTATTCTTTCCTTAATTATAAAGTTAGAGGGTTAATATTAATAAGTCTAATTACTTGGGGGTTGAAAGAGGTAACCTTAAGTTAATTAGTGGGTTTTATTGTCCTCCTTCACACTTAATTATATGTTAATTAGGGTAAAAGAAAGAGGGTTTGAACAAAAGAAAACAGAAAGAGAGAGAGAGAGAGAGAGAGGGAGGAATATCAAAGCTTGGGAATTTGCTTGTGGATTCCAATTCTTCGGTGGAGGTAGGTTATGGTTTATTTTACGATATTCGTAGTGAACTCTTAATAGTGAATGATATGTATTGATAATATTGTAAACCCTGCTATGTGCTTAAATTGTATGCTTGCATGATTGTGATTATGAAATTGTGATGAATTAACAAAGCATGATGAAGCTATTGAATCCCAGATCTTGAAAGAACCCTAATTCACTTGTTAATGATGATGCCTTAGTATAAAAGAAGGCTTGATATATTATATAATAAGAATGATGATGCCTTAGTATGAAAGAAGGCTTGATAAATTATATAATGAGAATGATGATGCCTTAGCGTAAAAGAAGGCTTGATGAATTAGGGGATCGGGTGCCACGTTCCGGTACCAGGATAGAATGAATATGAGGATCGGAGTGTCACGTTCCGACACCAGGATAGAATATGGATCGGGTGCCACGTTCCGGTACCAGGATAGAATGAATATGAGGATCGGAGTGTCACGTTCCGACACCAGGATAGAATATGGATCGGGTGCCACGTTCCGACACCAGGATAGAATATAAGGATCGGAGTGTCACGTTCCGACACCAGGATAGAATATGAGGATCGGAGTGTCACGTTCTGACACCAGGATAGTATATGGATGTCGGGTGCCACGTTCCGGTACCAGGATAGTATATGAGGATCGGAGTGCCACGTTCCAGCACCAGGATAGAAATAGAGGAGGGAGTGTCACGTACCGACACAAGAGGAAGAAAAGAAAGATAATGAATCTTGAAAGATGATAAATACACAATCTAATGAACCCAATTCCCAAATGAGTATGGTATTGAGGCTTGAGTCCTCATGTGTGAACTCGGTTGTATTTATTGATGATTTAATATTGTTGTTGCTACAGTTGAGTATTGTAGTTGATTACATTATTATTGATATATACTGTTCCTAATTTGAGTTGGCCGATGATATCTACTCAGTACTTGTGGTTGTACTGACCCCCTACTTTTATTTTTCTTCTTTGTTATTTGTTAATGCAGCAAACGTTCCGTCAACTTCAACTCAACAGTAGATCTAGCCAGTCTTCACTACCTTCGGAAATTCAGGGTGAGCTAATGCGTCTAGCTTGGACTGGGTCTTCTTCTTCAAGTCTTGATGCCTTGAACTTCCGGCATGGACTAGCTTTTTTATTTTAGCTTCTTAGACGTTTTAGTTTAGAATTTGAGGATAGATGTTCTTGTGATGATAACTTCCAGATTTTGGGGATAATAATAATAGTTTTGAATTGTTTTATTAATGAGTTTAAGTCTTCCGCATTTCTTTTGTTGATATTGTATTAAAATGTTAAAGGTTAGATTGGTTGGTTCGCTCACATAGGAGGGGTAAATGTGGGTGCCAGTCGCGCCCGATTTGGGTCGTGATAAAATTGGTATCAGAGCATTAGGTTCATTGTTCTCATCACACCCAAGAAAGAACGAGTCTAGTAGAGTCTTAAGGAACGGTAGGGGGACGCCTTTACTTTTCTTTGAGAGGCTATAAGACTTTAGGAAAATTCCATTCTTTCATTCTTCTTTCGTGCTACTACTTGAGTCCAATTGGTATCTAGGTAATACGAATTGGTATCTGACCATCTTCACTCTATTTTCGCAGATGGTTAGAACTAGAGCAACGACCGCACCAGCAGCAACAACTGCACGGCAAGAAACGTCTGAGCCAGCCACTGGGGCTGTAGCTCGAGGGAGAACAGCGGCAAGAGGCCGTGGTAGAGGTCGTGGGAGGACGTCCTCTAGGGGAAGAGGACGAGCACCTAGTCCATCTGATGCTAGGGCGGTGACTCCTCCACCGACTGAGGAGGTAGTAAGAGAGGGTGAGGAAGGGGAAACTGAACAAGTGCAAAATGAGGAATTGCCACCCCAACCTACCCCAGAGATGATCAACCAGGTACTTGCTTATCTTAGCGGGTTATCCGATCAGGGTCAGGCACCTCCAGTGGTTTCTGCACCAACACCTCCGGCTTCAGAGATACGACATGCGGCTACTATGGCTCCCCGCAGGATGCATCATTGGGATAGGGCACATTTCCACGTCTGACTATTGGACCGATAATGACAAAATGATCAGCATGAACTTTTCAGTAAGTTCTTGAAATTGAAACCTCCAGTCTTTAAGGGCGCAGAATCAGAGGATGCCTACGATTTTCTGGTGGATTGTCATGAGCTACTACACAAGATGGGTATAGTAGAACGGTTTGGCGTTGAATTCGTGAGCTATCAGTTTCAAGCGAACGCCCAAAATGTTGGTGGCGGTCACATTTGAGTGTCAAACCAACAGAGGCACCACTATGACTTGGGAATCATTCTCTAGCTTGTTTATGGAGAAGTATATCCAAGGACTTTGAGAGATAGAAAAAAGGGATGAGTTCTTGAGTCTAGAGCAAGGTAGGATGACGGTTAACGCATATGAGGCCAATTCCGTGCATTATCCAGGTATGCCACCCACTTTGTTTCAGTCAGTCCAAAGAACGGATTCCGCCGTTTTGTGAAGGGATTGAGATCAGAATTGCGGATTTCAGCCCTTACAAATAGCGGCAACGGCAACATCCTTCCAAGAGGTGGTAGACTTTGTGATAGAGGTGGAAGGAGTGAAGCCAGATGACTTCACCACGACATCGACATCAAAAGGTTTCGAAGGGGAGGTGAGTTTAAGGGTTCTACTCTAGAGGACAGAGTTCTGGAGGCTACTCAGTTCGACCAATTCAGTCTTCACTACAGACTTGTAGTTGGGGGTCCACCTCAGACCGGTCAACACTTCTCTGAGAGGCCGATGCGTGAACCCAGAGATGTTATGGATGTGGGGAGATTGGACAAATTAAGAGGTATTGTCCAAACCAGAGTTACAGAACCCACTAGCTAGAGGTAGAGGGTGGTGGTCATGGTAGAGGCGTTATTCTGGAGGGCGTGTGGCCGAGGGTAATGGTGGTCACCAAACGGCAGAGGTGATGGGCAAACTGGAGCCCCTACATCCCAACATGGTCGGGG